>BPLR01009967.1:0-46834 GCA_021605095.1 Caerostris extrusa
TAAAGCAGAGTTCTTTATCTTAGTTTCTTGTAGTAAGCATTAATGGCTTACCATTGATGATATTTCATGTGATATAAACTCAAACTTTTCTATTTTGTTTAAATTAACAGAGCAGAGTTTATTATCTTAGTTTCTTGTTGTAAACATTAATGACTTACCATTGACGATACTTCATGTGATATAAACTCAAACTTTTCTATCTTTTTAAAATTAATAAAGCAAAGTTCAATATCTTTGGTTTTTGTTGTCAAAATTGTTTTTTACAATTAAAGTTACTTCACGTTTTTGAAAAATTCAATTTAATATTTTGGTTTTCTAAAATTAATAAAGCATAGTTCACAATCTTGGCTTCACATTTTCCACAGTTTTTATTTTACCATATGTTTTTCACGTTGAAAAATTCAATTTTATTGCTTTTTGTTTTTCCTAAATTAGTTAAACAAGTACATTTTCTTGGTTTCTTGTTGCCGAAATTCATAATTTACCATTAAAATCTGGAGTGAAAATTTCGCTTTAAGTATTATGGAAGCGGAAACGATTTAAAACTGAAATTGTTTTTTTTCTCATCATACTGCCCCGAAAAGTTGTTATAGCATTGAAATATTGTTAAATAATAACCTTGACAATTTTGATGTTTCACCATCTGATATAAAAATCGTGAAATTGTTGATGGCCGGAGGTATACTCCAGGTTTCGGGTTCGAGTCCCGAATGCCAGACGGATGTTTTTGGTTTTAATCGTCTAACATTCTCAGATTATTTAGCATTTGCTATCTTAGCTACAAGGGCCCACGTACTAAACAGCTTGATATTATTATTGGGGTACTCACATGGTAAGACCCATTTTGTATTGAAATTATAAAATATCATAAGATATCATTTTTAAAGAAGCATTGATTTAACTCTGAATATTTGATAATCAGTAATTTATCTAATAAATACATCAAGCTAATTAACATTTTCAACCGTTATGAAAATGCTAACCCTTAATTTAATTTTAAATAAAGAATCATTGAATAACAAAGGAAAATTCTGTTTATTCCGTTTTCAGTTAATTTTATTCATGACTTTTTAACACTTTACAAAATAATAAATTTGTGATTCTGCCAGATTTCGGCTTTAGTTGATTTGAAACAAAGATAAAATGTTAAAAGTATTTCTAAGGCATTAGTACTATGTTATGCTTTTTAATCTGTATATACATTTGACGACAATTTAGATATCTCAAAAAATGCCTGCCCTGATTTATATTCTTATGGCTAGGGTTTACTTGGGATTTAAAGGAAATCTAACCATCTTGGGTAACCTTAGGCCATTTAATCATATTTTTTTATTCGCTTTTTCTAAAATAAATAAATATTCAGTAAATGATACAATTCGATGTAAAAATTTTTCTCTTTTATTTAGTTATACAGAATTATTCGAGAATTATTGAATGCACGATTATGCAAAAAAGAATAATAAAACTAGAAGAGACAGAAATAAAGCGGCTTTACTAAATTAAAATATAATTAAAAAAGATTAAAAAAAAATCAAAACGATAAGACACCCCAACTTGAGAGTAATTGCTCACAGTACATCTAAACAGTAGGTCTTTGCATCCTATATCAAGTATTTAGGAAGTTAAAAAGAATTAATAGCAACTAAGATAGCAGCTTCGTTCCTTGTAAATAAAGGTAGGATATTTGCAATATTTCACATATTAAAGCATGAAAAACAACGATGTTAAAAAAATTTCATAACTCTTCACATGTTTGACAATATATAGCATGAAATATATCCATACATATTATTGGACTCTTGTAAATAACTGCAAGATACCTGCAATCTTTTCACATATCCACTCGTGAAAAATCCCTAAAAAGGATTTTAAAGCTGGACAAGAATTCTTCACATGCTTGGCAGTAGATAGCAAAATATGTAGCATCCGTACATGTTGCAATAATAATTGCACATATTGGAATTAATATTAAATAACCTTGACAATGATTTTTGCTTTTTGATGTTTAAACCATCTAGTATAATATTGTTTACAATTGTGAAATTATTTTACTACTTCGTACCTTGTAAATAAAGGTAGGATATTTGCAATATTTATATTCCTTGAAAAATCTAAAGGTTGTTAAATGGACAAAATTTCCACATGTATATAGCATGAAAAAATAATATCCGTACATATTGGAATAATAATTGTAATAATCCGTACATATTGGAATTAATATTAATAACCTTGACAATGATTTTGATGTTTAAGCCATCTAGCATAATATTGGTTACAATTGTGAATTATTTTTTACTGTTTTATTTTTAGCCATAATTTAAATATATTATAAAATGTCATTTATCATCATATCAGAAGCATTTATTTAATTATGAATATTTAATAATCAATAATTCATCCAATAAGTATATCAAGCTGATTAACATTTTCACCCTTTTGAAAGTGATTAATTATTGAATTTTATTTTAAATAAAGGGAATCATTGAATAATAAATGTTGCCGAGTGGCTAGAGCTCTGACCTTCGGTATCACGGGCTTTAAAAGGTTCGAATCCTGCTTATAGCATGGATGTTTGTTAGTGGTTTGGAATCCACTTTAAACACTAGGTCCCGGTCTAATATAACTAGAGTTAGACGTAGCCCTCGTGTGCCCAAGATGACCATAGAGAGAGACAAACCAAACCCTTGAATAATAAAGGAAAATAAATTTCATAGTTCTGTTTTTCTTACATTATCAAGTTTTCAAGGAATTTTATTTATGACTTATACACTTTTCAAAATATTATGTTTGTGATCTGCCAGATTTCAACTTTAGTTGATTTAAAACAAAGATAAAATCTTAAAGTATTTCTAAGGATTATTACTGTGTTATGCTTTAATCTCTTTTTATATTTGAAGACAATTTAGATATCTCAAAAAAGGCGCTATCTTTAATCTGATTTATATTCTTCTGGCTAAGTTTTACTTAAGATTTAAAGGAAATCTAATCATCTTGGAGAACCTTAGGCCATTTAATAGTATTATTATTCACCTTATAAAATAAATAAATATCCAGTAAATGATACAATTCAATGCAAACATTTTCTCTTTTTATTTACAAGATACAAGATTACGCAAAAAAATAACAAAACTAGAAGAGACAGAAATAAGGCGGGCTTTACTAAATTGCGATATAACTACAAAAAAAAATCAAAAGCATTAAACATCTCAACTTGAGAAACTAATTGCTCACAGTACATCAAAACAGTAGGTTTTTGCATCATATATCAGCAAGTATTTAAATAATTATAGCAACTAAGATAGCAGCTTCGTTTCTTGTAAATAAAGTAAGGATATCTGCAATCTTTCACATATTCACACATGAAAAATCTAAACGATGTTAAATCTGAACAAAATTTCATAACTCTTCACATGCTAGATAGTAGATAACATGAAATATATAGTATCCATACATTTGGATGCAAGACTGTAATCTTTCACATATTAAGTGAAAATCAATAACTGTAGTTTGTTGTATCTACTAAAGTTATTATATAGTAGTCCATCAGGTTTTGTCCATCAATGAGTAGAGCATAAGGAAAATCAGACTTAATTATTACCTTAATTTAATTGCCTTAATTGTTTTCTAGATTTGTTTGCTTATTATAGTAATTTAATTGTTTTAGTTGTTATTTGGTTGTTAATTTTTCTTAAATTGTTATCTTGAGATTCTTTAAATGTTATATACGTTAATAGGGCATCCTTCTTGATTGGTGCAGCCCCACGGTGGGCCAAGACCATCTGCCTACTGGCAGATTTCGAGACAAAAGATGATTTCTTTTTACGGGATAAGTTTGTCAACCATACTCCCAACTCTCTACAGTCATATTAGACAGGTATCTACGGTTTAAAGTGGATTTCGAGCCATTACAAACAAACATAACATCACCGGAACTTGAATCCGAAAACCTGTGGCACTGAAAGAGCCAAACACTCGGGCATCAGGTCCATAATAGGACATTACATAATATAATTTTAAAAGTTCTTTTAAAAATTCTCGATAAATTCATTTAAAATCCTTGTTCTTCAAACTTACTCAAGAACAAGTGAGTGTTAATTTTTATTATTTTTATTTTAAAACAGAATATAAATATTATGAAATGATACCATGAAAAAAAAAATCTGAGAGTGTTTCTTTTCATCTACTTTTATCATTTAGAAGTTATTTTCATTACATCAAGCACTGTTTTCCAAAGAGTATAATACAAATACTCTTTATAGAATAAAGAGGACAAAATATCTCTTTTTTTTTATTCATTTTATTAAAGTTTCCTTTTTTCTTTTCTTGGGAGATTTTACAAGAGTAAAATTCTCACATTTACGAAAAAGCAAATTAGTAACACCCAACTCCAATTCAGTACAGTTAATAAGTTCAGATGATGGCCTAAATTGAAGTATTCTTGAAAGTAGCAACTTCAAAAAAAAAAAAAAAAAGTAACATGCAAGAATCGAACTTAGTTTATCTCATTGTGGTGACCCCAGGCTTTACCACAGGCAAGTTCGAATCCTGGCAGTGGCATGGATGTTTGTTATTGATTTGGAATTCCCGTTAAAGGTCTGTCTAATTAGATTAGCAGTATCCCTAATTAGCCTAAAGTATGCAAAAAATGACATTAGAGCGACAAAAGAAACTACTATATTTCTTAATTACGCATACAACTAAGAATGAGTCATTAATATGACATTAATTCAAAAAAAAAAAAAAAAAAAAAAAATCATAAAATTATTTTTATGTCATATCCAACAATTAAATATCGCAGCAAAAATTCCCTGAAATTGCATAAAACCATTTTACATAAACACATGCACACAAATAGCGATTCTACAGCATATAGAACACTTTAAACATCATTTGTTTATCTATATAATAAATAATATTTATCATAAATTACAATGATAAAATTGAAACATTTTTAATAATAATTGTTATTTATAGTCATGAACAATTTTGAGAGTACTATATTACTGGTTGACTATTTTTTATCACTTTCATAAAAATAATTTCTACGAATCCGTTTCTTCAATTAGGAAATAACTCTATTAATAATTGCATTCACTGGACCAGGGCAATTTTTTTTAATCAATGGTGTTTTTTTTTTTGTTATGCATGAAACAATATATCAAACATTTATGTTTATTTTTTCGTAAATTACTCACTAAGATATGAATCATTGAAAACTTTAAACAGTAAACTTCTATCAACCAGAGAAAGTATATTTATTGAAAACTGACATTTCCGTAATAAAGCTAAGCGTTTCGGATGACTGAAATTGATAGATTACTGTGAAAATAAATCAAGGATATCCAAGAATTGGTTATAGTTATTTATAAATTTAACTTGAATTTATTTCCTCGAATTCGTTAATATTTATGGCAGTTATATATTTTACGTAAAAAAAGAAACATGAAACAATTCGATACGTCGATTATTCGATTCGATTTTTAGATTTTAAGCATGTTTCTACAAAAAATTTTTATATTGCTTATGATTTTCAATAGGTGTGTAATAATAATTTTAAAATATTGTATATTTTTTCCCGCCAATATTAGAAATTTGAATTCATCCAATATTAGATATTAAATTTTCCAATTATAGATATTAGAATTCACTGAAATAGGTGGATCTGCTTTTGAATATATTTTTCTAAAAAATATAATAGACATCAAAAGACCTAAATATTCAATTTTGACTGTCAATTCTTCGATATTATTGATCGATTTTTATAGTAATCGATCAATTTATTTCATCAAAACGATAATATTCACATAATTTATTTGCTGTGAAATGTTTCATAATTTGTAGTGGGTTTTCATCGAAAATCGATGATTTTATACCATTCCATAATATTAAGGAAGATAACAGTTTAATACAGATATTTTTGTTTTTATATTCATTCACCTTCATACATGCACAAAATAAAGGTGAAAAGCGGTAAGAAAATAGGATTTCTGTCTAGTAATCAACATTGTTTCTAGCATTCACAATTTGTAACAATGAAATCAATACTAACCAATTTTAAAATTAGAAATGATAAAATATTATATTATTTTAATTAGTTTTAATAGCAAGGTCAAGTTTATTATCAGTACTTTACAGAATCAATCATTATGGCGTCTACCATGGCGTTATAGTCCCATCGTGCCTACAGGCAGATTTCGAGAAAGGGGACGTTTTCTTTTTACGGGGTAGGGTTATTAGCCTTTTGCCCAACGCTCAACAGTCATATTAGACCGGGACCTACATCTTAAAGTGTATACCGAAACATTACAATCATCCGTAGCACCGCCGGGACTCGAAGCCGAAATCTGAGGCACCGAGAGCTAGAACTTGGCCATTCAGGCCCACTATTCAGTAGTGTGTTGCTACAAATGTTGCATCAAATTCGAACTTGGAGTAGTTCAAAAGATAAAATAAAGAATAATTTTTAAGTTTTTGCCTGTTTGAAAAATGAATAGTTCACCCATGTATTTCATGATTTCGGTTTTTAAGCTCTTTTGTATCCCTCATTAAAAATAACAGATCGCATTTCATTAAAAAAACCAGAGTACTTTCCATCTCATCTTCCGATCTTTTCACCGCTAACGAAACCGAAACCCATCCACGTTGAAAGCTCCAGCGAAGCGTGACTATCTCTCTGAAGAAAAATGGCCAGCACTCTATCCGAGTGGTCAGGTCGCGTGCGTGTGGGGAGCCCCGCCCGGAAACACCGTCCGGGCCATTTCCGTCCGCACGCCCATCCATCAGCGGGAAATGAACTCATCCCCTTGCACCAGAAGTAGAGATAGCATCTGAACCTTCTTTTGCCACGCTTCGACTGCTGCCGGCATGAGTGCATTTCGGACTCCAAGCGAGTGATGATGATGGACGTCTTGCATCTTGGTGACTTCAGGGTCGCGGTTTGTTAACGTTTAGCTTGAACACATGGGGGAAGGAGCTATTGTGATGTCCATGTTTGGAAAAGATGGTGGGTGCTGTGGGGAAGTGCTTCATTGTAGGTCAAATAATTTTTACCAACAAACAGTTTTTTTGGGGTTTTTTATAAAGATATCTGTTCAATTTCTGGCAATTGGCCACTGGATTAACGATTATGGAGTACCAATAGGGTTAGACCCCCTTAACTTCCTCGTCTTACTTCATATACAGTAGAACCTCTGTAAGTGGAACTTCAAGAGAGACGCCAAATAATTCGAGTTATAGAGTTTTCGACTTTGGTGGATTTCGACTTACGCTGATTTTGTAAGGAAATATTCGACTTGTAGAGGTTTAGATTCTTTCTGACTTATTTTGAGTTAGGTAAAATAAATAAAAATTCAAGTTACAGAGGTAATAAACATGGTTAAGGTAACTTTTAAAAGTTATATTGTGTACCACAATAAAAAATCAAAATTATTCTGAAACAACCTTAGAATTAAAAATATTATGTATTAAAAAAATCAGTTTTTTTTTCTGCTTTAGACAATTCGATCGTTATCTATAGCAATAAATATTATCTATAGTTGTAAAAAAGGCTGTAAAATCAAACATTGCTAATGTTCGATATACAAAGGTCCAACTTTTACACCAGGGTGATATGTTGGTATGTTCAATTTCAAACTGTTCAGTTCAGTCTATTCAATTTCAAAACTATAACTACCTGAATTGATGTTTTGAGGATGAAGTAGTAATTCAACTTAGTATGAGATTCAGATTGAAAATTTTATTAGTTAGCATTAATATATCATAACTTAATGATGTTGCAAAATATGTTTCGTAAATGGATTAGGGTATAATTTTAAAATTATCTAATTTAAAAATACGAAAAGCAATTCAATGGCGTGGCAAATTTTAGTGTTATGATGTTCAAGATCGTTGAGATTTATCAGGAAGCTTGCTGAAGCTATGAAAAATAACAAGAATGATGATAGCAATTATACAATTAAAAAGTAAAAAAGTTTTTCTTTAATGTCATTTTGTATTTATTTTACGTATTAATGATACTCTTCTATTGAATTCATTGAGATTAGTTGACAAATTGATGAAAAATGATTTGTGGATGCCAATTAAATCGCGTGCAAAAAGTAAGTTAGCTATAATTTGATAGTATCGATATAACAAAACATACAATATTTAACACATTTAAGAACATGTAGTTATAGATTAGAGGAAGGATTCCACTTCTAAGCCGAGAACCCGATATTCAGGTACCCGCAGGGTTCGCGAAAGATATTTCCTCTCCGGGTGAGAGTCTGTAGGACGACTGATACGCAGGATTACGCTAAATATATTTTTCCTCTTGGGTTGAAAGACTATAAATTAAACATTTCTCAGTGGATGCAAGTTGCGCTGTGCTTCCTCTCGGGTGAGAAACTTGACCTACTAACCATTTCTCCATTTCTTTTCAACGCCATAGAGGGCGCTCTTGCTAGTATATAGGAGGAAGCACGGTTACAGTAATCAAATAAATTAAAGTATTGTTCAAGATTCAGCTTTTATAGGACTTATATGAATTATTAACTGTAATAGTGTTGGGATCATTCGATTATAACTTTTTTTTGAAATTATAAATATAAAAAAATATTTTCTACTTGGTTTACTTATTTCAATAAATAAACTCAAAAGCATATGTTATTCTATATTGATGATTTTTTAATGTAAAAATATATATATTTTATATGTAACTTTTTTGCAAGATAACTAATTAAATTATTGCCTTGCGGTTTGTAATCTGCATTCGTTATCTTGCAGTTCATCTAAATAAATGCTTTATGAGGAATGGGTAATTGGTCTGAAGGAAGCATTGTTTTCAGTGCGTAAAAAGCCACTCACGTCCCAAAAGGTCTCTGAGGAAATGGAAGGGTGTGAACCCGAAAATATCATTAGTGTGATAAAAGACATATTATTAGAGACACACCCATAAGGGTATTACAGGATTGATATAAATAAATTACTCTGAAGATATATATAGTGAGATATTAATTTAATTGTGCAAGATTTTATCTTAATAAATTATTTCGATACTTATATTTTTGTTACAAATATAAATATATAGATTTTTTATAGATATTACTGTGCCCAAAAAGTAAGATCAATTGTTATTATTTTTTTTTCAAAAACTTTTTATTTATTCTTCCAAGTTTATTTCATCGCCTTCAAAGTAATCCCCTCCGAACACAATGCACTTGTGCCAACTTTTTTCAATACTCAATGCATGCTAAAAAGTCATCGGCAGGGAGGGAATACAGTGGTTGTGGAACGATATGGGTTTCATTTTTGGCGAAAAATCATGAAGAATCAATGCAGTGCTAGCTGGCGCATTCAGTGTTTTCGGTACCAATCGAGATTTGACGCGTTTGAGGCCCATAACATCTTTTAAAATGGAATTGACCGATCCTTTTAAATTCCAACATCATCAGCAAGGTCTTTAATTGTAAATCGACGGTTTGCAAGCACCAAATCTTTTTTTTTTTGGACGTGAGTTTCGTCGGTCAGACAGCTCTTTGTCTTCAACGTGTTCTCTACCTTCTTTGAACTGTTTATACCACTTCTAAACATTTCTTTCCAATATACGAATGATCACCGAATGCCTTCTACAACATTCAATACGTTTCCGCGAATAAAATTTAATGCAAGTTCTTTGTTCAATTAATTCAGACATTTCAAAAATCGCCGGAATCAGTTTTAGCGTCTCACAAAGCCAAGCGTAACTCAAACACTAATGAATATTTTAACGTGAAATTTCACACGGATGTCAAGGACAGTGCCAGCAATCTAAAAAAAAAAAAACATAAGCCCCAGGAATTTTAAATTGAAAATTAGTCTTATTTTTGGACCCAATAGTATTTAAAGATAGATATTATATTATTATTATTATATTATATTATAATATATATAATTATATAGCATAATAATGATATATATTATATAATATCTATAAATAAATATTACAGATGTTTTTATTTATAATATCAATTTTTGTATATTATTATTTTTTATATATATTTTGATAGATATAGATTTTTATAGATATAAATATATTTAATATTTTATTACGATATCATTAACATTAAATTAATTATATTAACACGGTTATATTTTATTGCGATATTACTTCAATATTTCTTCCTGTTACCAATAAATTCATAACAAATGATTATTGAAAATTCTAAATATTGGAAAAAAAAAAATCTTAATACTTGTGTATTATAATATTTGTTTGGAAATTTTCAGCTTATGAAAATATTTTTATTTAGACGAAGAAATATTAGAAAATATTTTATATTTATTGATGATAAATTTCTCTGATAAATTTATTCACCAGTTATTTATTTAAAATTGGCATTTTTATCAAAATTTAAAAAAAAAAAAATTGTGTTTATTTTATTTTTTAAATTTTGTTAAAGTTTTTTAAATTTCTCCTCTTTTAAAATATCCAACAGAATAATTTCTAAAATTTTGCAAAATTTTTGACACACATTTCTCTTTACACTTAAAAGATCCAGAGATAAAAAAAAAAAAGAGTGAGATCTCCAATAGCTTAAGATAATTTCTGAAATAAGATTCTAGATTGAGAAATGGGCCAGCATAAAAAACAAAACAGTGATTGAACTAAACGGGAAAAATTCCTGTGGGAATAAAATAAACAATCCGGATACAAATTACCTCAAGAATTTCTAGCGTAATTTGATCAGACAGAGAATTTAGAATTAGACCAATATAAAGAACAAAATAATAATTTTGATGAGTTATTACAAATCAGCCATACTGGAAACTCATTATCCCAGATTAACAACATCATCAAAAATAATTGCAATATTACATAGTAAATACTTTTTATATGCTGGAATTGGTACTACAACTTTAAGTATGAGTATTGACTAATAAAAACCAGAAATAGATCCCCATTATGGAAAACTCTTTCCTGGCGTCCACCATTCTAAAGGGGGTAATTTCGAACTGATAAACACGGCCAGAACATATTCCTCTCAATTACGCAATTACCCAATTGATTCTGGAGTTGTAAAAGCACAGAGTAGTAGTAATGATAGGGATAATTTCCTTTCCATTCTAGTCTCATCCTTTCCCGAAATAAGTACTATTTTTCCCTTTTTAGGTTCAATTGAGGTCAAATTTGAAGTGCTTGGTGATTTTGCGGAAATGACAAAATGGGACCATTATTAACCACAAACTTTGATCCAATGAATCAGATCTGTAAAAATTGAATCACAGCCATCGCAAGTCAAGGTCTTACTTTAGTTCAATAAAAGTGTTATCTGAATGATGTGATTTGGTGTTCTAGTTTATATAGAGTCAAATACTTGCTTACTTCAATCTTGACTAATTAACATGCATAGAATATATTATTTTTGTAACTGTATACTTTTAGGATTTTTTGGGGATTTGGGATGCGCTCAGAATGAGCCCCGCCCACTTCCATGAAATAAAAGTTTGCTTTACTGGCTCTTATACAAGAAGTTTATGTTTAAAAATTGGACATCTAAAAATATTTATAAAGTCTTATTTGCAAATTACTACTAAATATATTGATAATAAGCATGTTGATATAGTTTTCCAAATTATAAAAAGATGAATTCATATTAGAATTTAGTTCACAACAATCTCATTCCAGCTGTGAACTTTTATCTTCCGTTTTTATCCTTTGTTTGCACTTGTATGCTTTAACCATATAATTCAATAATAGCACGTGCTTTCTCTAAATTTATTCTTAGCATTCAGACGTCTGAACCGGATGAAACTGATTGCTCTCAATTGTACTTTAAAAAAGCTTCAGTATTTTTGAACATCGGACCATTTGTTAACAAACGGTTATTTTTAGCTCTAGAATGGAATGAAGTTTTAAGGAATTGCATACTATAATTGAAACCGTTATTAATTTTTATAAAAATGCAATTAATACATGTTGAATGATTTTGAAAAAGGAGCAAATATGGATATATTTATTCTCATAATTTGTTTTTAGAACAATATTATGTTCATTCATTTGCTAATTGTTAAGAACGAATAATATTATAACCTGGTAAGCTTATTAGATATGGAAGTTAAATTAATTGTTAATTATGTGCTATGAAGTTAACAATATTTAAAAGTACGAAACTGATTGTCTCAATTGTACTTCAAAAAGCTTCAGTATTTTTGAACATCGGACCATTTGTTAACAAACAGTTATTTTTAGCTCCTAGAATGGAATGGAATTTTAACAAATTGTGTACTGTAATCGAAAACGTTACTAAATTTTTAAAAATGCAATTAATAAATTTTTAATGATTACGAAAAATGAGCAAATATGAATATATTTATACTCACAATCTGTTTTTGAGAAATATTATGTTAATTCATTTATTAATGTTAAGAAAGAATAATATTATAACCTATATTATTATTATATATTGAGTTAAATTAATAGTTAATTCAGTGTTATGGAGTTAACAATAGTTAAAAGTATAAAAATGTTTTTCTCACATTTGAACTTTAAAAGGCTTCAGTATTTTTTGAACATCGGATCATTTGTTAACAAACAGATATTTTTAGCTCTTAGAATGGAATGAAATTTTAAAATTTTAACAAATTTGTACTGTAATCGAAAACGTTACTAAATTTTATAAAAATGTAATTAATAAATTTTTAATAATTTTTTGTAAAATACGCAAATATGAATAAATTTATGCTCACAATCTGTTTAGAGCAATATTATGTTAATACATCTGTTAATTGTTCAGAAAGAATAATATTATAATTCGGTAAGCTCATTAGATATTGAGTTAAATTAATAGTTAATTAAATGCTATGAAATTAACACTAGTTAAAAGAATATCACACAGAAAAGCATTGTACATAAAGTTCATTATCACTGTTTTAAGAATATCTTACACTAAATCATTATATAAAATTATGAACAAGTCTAATAAATGCTATTAAATGAATTAATTATTAATTTTTATAAAAAAATTAAATAAATTTATATATTACATTGAAATAAATTAAATTCATAATATTAATAAATTTATTTCGAAATAATATATAAATTAATTTCGAAATAATATTATATTAAATCATTATATAAAATTATGAATAAATTAATAAATAATAAAATTGCATATATATATAAAAATTGCATAATAAATTATGCAATAAATTAAAATTATTATAAAAAATATTATTAAATAAATTTATATATTATATAGAAATGAATTAAATAAATTAATAAAATTAATATATTAATATATTAAAATTATTCCAAAATAATATAAATTAATTAATTAATTAATTATTATTTTGACATTGAAAAGTATGTGAAAATCTTATTGCTAAAGATTACTGTGCGTTGACATATATTTTAAAATCCTGTAATAATCATCAAATGTAATCGTAATTATCAATAAATCAAATCATTATAATTTCTTTGAAAATATTTTTGACTTTTGCATGCTATTTTCTAAGAATCTATTTTAAAAAATAAACAAACATTCTGTGAACAACGCGCATGCATTAATCGAATGTAGGAAGTTACATTCTGAAAAATCAATTTGCATAATTAATTGAAATTAATGCTTATCAGGTGTCATTGACACTTACACGGATATGTAAATATATCTAAG
This sequence comes from Caerostris extrusa, assembly GCA_021605095.1. Classification (NCBI taxonomy): domain Eukaryota; kingdom Metazoa; phylum Arthropoda; class Arachnida; order Araneae; family Araneidae; genus Caerostris; species Caerostris extrusa. The sequence continues at coordinate 13,632 of BPLR01009967.1, forward strand.
AAGATGTTGAAAAAATTTAATTATCTACGTCGCACATTGTACTTCCCCAAAATTATTCTGAACAAAAAAAAAAAAAAGAGTCAATTTGGCTCAAGTAACATTTAAGCTACTATCACTTCTCCACTAGGTTTAAAAACACTACAAGAAAAAATAAAGAGAGAAGAAAGTACAAGAACAGCAGTTGCCATGCTGCAAGAAAGAAAAAAATTGTTCCCAGTTTTTTTATAGATTTTTTTATAGATAATTATTTTTGCATTCTAATTATGCAAGGAGGGAGTGGTCTCACATGATTTAAGATTGCTCTCGGGTCTGTATGCGTCAGAGAAGCCATCTTTTTTTATTCCACTCGGTTCTGTACCACAGCTTGAAAAACATTTTGATGACTAGAATGAAGTATTAACATGCTTCATTATTCAGATTATTCACCTTAATGATTCTTCAAAATAAGGAAATTCGATTTACTGATTTAGAAACTACAGTAAATAGTTAGAAATTAGTTTATAAATTCAAGACAGAAATAGATTCTTTTTGCAATTTCTGAATTCTTTGTGGTTATGTATTTGATATTCTTCAACTAAATGCTTTGAGTAGTGCATTTAAATTTAAATACATGATTATTGTATTACATTTCAATACATGATTATTGTATTACATTTCAATACATGATTATCGTATTACATTTCAATACATTCAATTTGAATATTCACATCAAATTTCAATATTCAATATCAAATTTCAATATTCAATTTCAATTATGCAATACTCAGTTTCAATATTCAATTTTCAATTTCAATATGCAATACTCAATTTCAATATTATCAAATTTCAATATTCAATTTCAATATCCAATACTCAATTTCAATCATGCAATATCAAATTTCAATATTTAATATTCAATTTCAATATCCAATTTTCAATTTCAATACTTTTTCATTCAATTTCAATACATTTATTTTAATTTCAATCATGTAGTGCATTTCAATACATGATTCTAACAATTTGCTGTTAGAAATTAGAAGCTGTTAGTTAGTTAGAAATTAGTTTATAAAGAAAGATTCTTATTGCAATTTCTGTATTCTTTGTGGTTATGTATTTGATATTCTTCAACTAAATGCTTTGAGTAGTGCATTTCAATATATGATTATTGTATTACATTTAAATACATTCAATTTCAATATTCAATTTCAATTTTCAATAGTCGATTTCAATATTTTTCATTCAATTTCAATACATTCATTTCAATTTCAATTATTTAGTGCATTTCAATACATGATTCTAACAATTTGCTGTTAGAAATTAGAAGCTGTTAGTTAGTTAGAAATTAGTTTATAAAGAAAGATTCTTATTGCAATTTCTGTATTCTTTGTGATTATGTATTTGATATTTTTCAACTAAATATTTTGAGATGAGCAGTGTATTTCAATACATGATTCTTCTCCTTAATGATTCCAAATCAAGAAAATTCAATCTACTGAAACTACATCAAAAGTTAGTTTATAAAGAAAGAAAGAAAAAAAAAAAGATTTAATAGCCAAAAGAATCTATCAAAGTTTGACAATTCTAGGGATAAATGGAGAATGAAGTATTCCACATTTTACAAAAAAATGCTATCATATTCAATAGCCAAAAGAATATACTAAAGTTTAAAAATTTTAGTCGTAAATGAAGAATGAAGTATTCCCAATTCTACAAGAAACAATGTCGCATTCAATTGCCTAAAGAATATATCAAAGTTTGAAAATTCTAGGCATAAATGAAGAATGAAGTATTCCAAATACAATAAGAAGCATTGTGCAACTCAATAGGCATGGGAAAATGCCAAAAGGGATAAATATGAAACTAAAAAAAAAAAAAAAAAAAGAAATTGATCAATGCACTGCGAGTACTTATAGCCATTGGAAATACAAATGTTTAAAATCCCAACCCAAAACATGAAAAGTGATTCAAAACCATACTATAACATTTCAAGCAAAAGCCATATTCCTGAGGATTAACGTTATGTATAAATCATTTCAAGACTTAAGGGCCCGAATGCCGCCAAAATTTGCAAATTTGGAATGGAGTTTTATCTGCTTGCTGTACATTTTGGATTTGGATTGCGCCACAAACCCCTAACCAGGACAACATGTTCACACATGATAAAAATAGATTCTTATTGCAATTTCTGAGTTCTTTGTGATTATGTATTTGATATTTTCAACTAAATATTTTAAGACGAGCAGTGCATTTCAATACATCAGGGGTCTCCAAACTACGGCCTGCGGGCCAAATCCGGCCTGCCAGTGTCATCAATCCGGCCCGCGACAGCGAATAGCTTATTCTTGCTGTAATAAGTTGGATAAAAAAACACAGAATGATAATAACTCGATTTTATTGACTTGCTAGGTAAGCTTAATGACAAGCATAATACGCAAAATATTTAACTTAAGCATAACAGCTACCAAATAATTGAAATGAATCCCACTAACATTATAAACTAGTGAACATCCCGCGGTTACCCTCGGTAGTTATGTTAGGGTAAAGAGTATCGCATATGTATGTATATCGATGTTTGGAATGTATATATCCTGAATCAAACATGTGATTTTTATACTGAAAATCCCTCAGGAACGGAAAAGCTAAATTAATGCGAATGAAACCGCTTGTAAAAAAATACTAATGAGATTTATGTAATTGTGATTTTTCACTGGCAGTAGTTTGTAGTTAGCAAGCGTATGCTCGCTCAGAGCGCGTACTCGGCGACTAGTCTAAAAATTATAGATAATGGCAGAAAAATTAAAACGGTTTTGGTCCTTGGTACTTACTGGAGTAAACAGTACGGAAGGCTGGAAAGTTTGGAGACCCCTGCAATACATGATTATTCTCCTTAATGATTCCAAAATAAGGAATTCGATCCACTGATTTAAAAACTACAGTAAATAGTTAGTTTAGAAAGAAAGAAAAAAGATTCTTATTGCAATTTTTGAATTCTTTATGGTTACGTATTTGATACTCTTGAACTAAATACTTTAAGATGAGCAATGCATTTTCAATATAAAAGGTTCTTTTGAAATACGACAGAATTTAAACCAATAATCATTTTTCTTTTATTTAATATTTTTATTCATTGTTTGTTATAATAAAAGTTGGAAATCGTGAAAATGTTTACATTGGGAACGGCCTCGCAAAGAATGTCTCTTTCTACTGTATATATTTTGACAGCTGTTTGTGCCACTGGCTGCAGTGTTCTACCTCCTGTATAAATATTCTTCAATTCTAAAAAGTAGTCCAAGAACAGTTTACATTACTCTCTCTTTTAAGTGGCCCTACAGAACGAATTAGGGGTTGTTGAGCTCATAAATAGAAGTGTTCCATCTGAAATATTTAAAGATGGCTTTCGAAATACTTTTCTCGCTATTTTAATTGGCTGTGCAGATGTTAATTTATGCATAATTATGTCAGTTGCAATTTCTAGGGACAAAAAACGAACTGAAAATCTTCCATGAATTTAATTTATTATGTGTAAACATACTTTGTTGGATGAATACACATTGGATTATATCAATTTTCAATAACCTAAGAAATTTATGAAGCAATTGGTTAGACTACTACAAGAACGACAGTTCTGCACTTTAGGTTTTCCGTTTGTTTGTTTGGCGATTTTTTTTTCTCTTGCGGTTACGCCATGTCCTCTCCTAAACAAACAAAATGGCGCCTGCGCAGTTATAAAATACTGCGGTTTTGGCGATTCAGTTTGTCGCGGAAAAGTGGCTTGGAGAAATCAGAACCTTAAAGTGCAGAATTCTCCCAAGAACTATCAAGTTCAATAGCAACATGAATATAACAAAATTTAATAACTCCAGAACTTTATGAAGAAGCAATTTTTCAATTTCTACCAGAAGTACTACCAAACTCAGACAGAGAGGTCTGATTGATGTTTGAATGAAATGAAATTTATAAATATAAACTATTCCTTCGACACTATTTTGGGGTTATTGAAACACTAATCTGCTTATATTTTGAAAACCAGACAATTCAAAATGAACTACAGAACGTAACTTGATTTGGGTCAATCCTTATATTTAGCAACACATATTCCATGCCAGTTTTAAAAGACACAATAAAATCAAGTAAAACTCAGACTTTATTTAAAATTAAAGTTTTGAAATGAAATTTTCTTGTGTTGAGCGAGGAGATTAATCCATTTTAAATAAGGACTTATACTCTTACTTAATTTTATTTTTATAGCTTCACTTTTTTTTTGAAGACGACATGGATTTTTAACCAGGACAACATCATGTTCACGCATAATAAGAAAATCTAAAAGTTATTAGCTGTTTGAACTTTATTGACTTTCTGGCCATTCTGTGAAATTTGTTTTGCAATTAAATCAATTAAGATAGATCAGATGTCAAAAGTTACATAAAAAAGACAATTTTTAATAAATTGGTTACTTGAACCATTAATGATTATGCAGCAATAGGCATTTGTGCTCTATTTATTTATTCCTCAATTAGTTCCTCCTTCCCAACATATCTGCTTTGGTTTGGTTTGTCGCTCTACGGTCATTTTGTGCTCATTTTGGGCTGATTAGACAGAGATCTACAGTTTAACGTGCATTCATGGTACCACTAAAACATCATGGTACCACCAGGATTTAAATCTGAAGCCTGTGATACCAAAGGTCAGAGCGCTAGCCAATTGGCCACCAGGCCTCTTAAATACCAGTGTTGATTGGTTTAAATAAAAAAAAATGAATTTTGATTGGCTCTTAAATACCAGTTTTGATTGGTTTGGTTTGGCTGATTAGACTGGAACCTACAGTTTAATGTGCATTCCGAACCACTGACAAACATCCATGACTCCGCCAGGATTCAAACCTGAAGCCTGTGGTACTAAAGGTCAGAACGCTTCAATTGGCCATCAGACCTTTTCCCTACAGGTGTTGAAGGAAGGGCTTCGCAGAGGACTTTAGCTGGCTCATGTTTGCATATTGTATGAGAAATATTATGTAAACTTTTACCGGGCAAATAGATTTTTAATGCAAGACGTTTATATGCTTACAACAATCTCCTCGTTCCTGAAAACACTGTCTTCCGATTATTTAAATTTGAATCTTCCTGCACTTTAACTGCTCACGTTGCTTCCGGTCCACGAGAGAACTTATATAGCAACAATTGTATTACCTAAAGTATATATAGCAAACAATTTGTATTACCTAAACAAGTATATGAATAAGTTAATATTTTTATTAATATATTCAAGAAAACCTAGTGATGATATTAAATAAAATTAAACCAATTTTAAACAAGATTGATATTGATGTTGATACAAGATTAATACTGGTATCATAGTATTTAAATTAGAGGCTTCCTGCACACTCTAGCAAAAAAACAATTGTATTACCTAAAGTATATGAATGTTAATATATTCAAGAAAACCCTAGGACTTATATAACAAATTAATTGTATCATAATACCTTATATACAATTGTAATTTATGAACAAGTTAATATTTTTAAGAAAACCGTACTGATAATAGTCCTTGAAATATGTTGTTCTTAAATATTTTGCTATTAAATAAAAATTAAATCAATTTTAAACAAGATTGATACTGACATCAGAGTATTTAAATTAGAACCTTCCTACAATCTAGCTGCGCGTGTTGCTTCTGGTCCACTAATAGGAGCAAGTATGGCCAACATATTGTAATAACAAAAGTAAAAGGAACAAGGTAAAAATATAATAACAAGATATAAAATATTTTAGTTAGTAATAGTATAGAATAAAATTTTTTTTATTTAAATTCCATTCGCCATTTTATCATCTGACACTCAGATAATTTTATTAAACTTTTGCACATGATTAAGCACTCTATCATATTAGTTAACAGAAGATTAAAGAAGTTTTTTTTTTTATTCTGTAAGATTTATCTGAGTCATCAATCAAGTTCTAAAATTTATACGAGCAATTACTTAAAAACATCCATACTCATCTTAAAAATGACCTTATCTTACTAAAATATTTAAAGAATAAAAACCCATTACACAATCATTAAAACTCTTTCATGACCTAAGATTAAAAAATTTGATAAACACGAATTTGAAATAGAAAGACGATTATTCATTTTTTTTTTCTTCTTCGGGACAAAGAAGAATATCTCATTTAATTTTACAAAATTCTTATCAATTTTCAGAAATGACCTAACAATTTTATTTCAGTATTAATCAAATATTTACAAATGATCATTTCTATCATTATCATGTACCTGACGGATAGAGTACTTAGTGGAAGGAATAATTTGAAGGTCATTTACGAAAATACTCTGGCCTAAACACTGACTACTACTGCTCATACTTAATGTTTTCCACATAGGTTAGGGTGCATCGTAAGGACGACGTACGCATATTCAAATTAATTTCAGGGTCTTATCGCTGATGAATTATTGGCCATAAATTAGTGTCATTTAGGTTATTGAACTGGTATGGGTGGTATTTTATTTCCCCTTCGGGACAACGGAGAATTCTTAGAGGAATGGAATGCTTACAAACATATTAAATCTTCTGCATTATTTTGCTTTTTAATCATTGGATGACATTAACAGGGGTTGGTCCAAATTGGTTGATGATACTTCACTTTCATTGCAATTTCAGAGATTGTTGTAACATATATGAATGAAAAAATAGTTCAACGCAAAGTGATTTTTACAGTACTACTTTGTTCTTAGATTTACGAATAATGTTTTTCGAACCAAGCCATGGAACAGATTATTTTTATCAACATGAACTAGGTTATTCTGATTTGAAGAAAGAAATAATTTAAATGTGGAATTGTTTTTGTTAAAAGTTTTTTTTTTTTAAATAAGGAAATCTTCCAGTTTTCTTCTAATCAATTAATATTAATATTATAACTATTTGGTCGAATATCCACACCGCCTGTTCCGTAAAGTTGTCCGGGCCATGACTTTGCCAAGACTATTTTTATTATGTAGCTCAGTAATCATCCCCTTATTCAGCTGCAAAAATATTGCATTCTTATAGAAATTTTCATGCTATTCATTAAACATATACATTTCTTTACAGTTTCAAGAAGAAAGCCAAATTATGACTGTTTTGTAGACTTATGTAAATCAAAATAGAAAAAAAAAGGTTATGCTTTATTTCTATTCTAATAGAATAAAAAATATTTCGCTCACTTGATGAATGTTAAAATATTATGTCTGTTGACAAACTGAAATTCTATTTTCTGGAGATTTTGTAATTGAAAATTGTAAAGAAGTTAAAGATAAATTTTAAATTTCCTTTCTCAAGTATTGTCGCTATATCAAATGTTATACAAGTTGCTATATAAAGATTTTTAGAAAAGCTTTTTAAAACTGATTCTCACTCCAGTATTTCAAGAGTAAATGATTCATTTAATGAGTACAGCTATATGACAAACTCAAAATATTTTAAGAATGTTTAAAGATGATATATTAAAGAACATTAAAGCTTGCTAATGACCATCTTATCTTTCAATTAATAATCAGCCCCAATTAAGCTTGACCCTCAATTGTAAACCATAATCAATGAAAAAAACTAATAAATCTCATTAACTATTGTAACAATATTAAATTCTATTCCGTAAGTTTCGATTTATATAGGCCAATGATTGTGCTTTTCTTTACAGTAAATGATTATTGATATTATCTGATAGTTAATAAAACAATCAAGCAAGTTTTATGGCAAGCTTCAAGACAGATTCACGGTGCTTACAAATTGTTGTTCTATCTGTAACATGTTTCACTTTGCTAATAATCAGGTTTTCCTTGTTCATCAGGATATAGTGGCGATGTTTTTTGGTTCATCTGGCGAATCAGGTTTTCATTTTCGATTTTTTTTATCGTTATCTTAATTTTCTCTATGTTATGCGAATGCTATTATGGTGAATTTTATTAATCTGTAGGTTCGGTTTAATTAGCCCAAAATGTGCAAAAAAGGAGCGTAGAGCGACAAACAAACCAAATCTAGAGTAATCCATACCCCCGTCCCCCAGTGCGCATTGGAACAGTACCGATGTCGCCCCCAAGAGGGTAATATTAACCTCGGATGCATTTTTTGGGGGGGGGGGGTATGAAAATAAGGCAGCGGTGAAAGCATAAGGAAGGAAGACAAAAACGAAAATTTATTCGCAAATGTCTCACGCGTTATGTAACAATCAAAATACAAGTTATAGCCTGTCGCTGATTATAAATACGCCTACAGGTCTTAACGTACAAATACTGTTAGGAGAGCGAGTCTAATTTAAAACTATTGCCAAAAATAAAACCGATGATCAATCGATTCATCTTTAATAAAAGAAAACATCCTTTTTTTTTCTTTCATTATCTTAATTTTCTTAATGCTATTATGGTGGATTTTAATATATACATTTTCAACTTATAGATTCAAGTGTGTCTTATTTATAGCATCTTCATTTACAATGTTTTTTCAGGTAGATAAGCCCATATATAAAAAAACGCGAATTTTTAACTATATCTTTCCGTTCGTTCTCTTATACACTGAAGTGACAAAGTCATGGGACTTACCTCTCTTAATATCGTTCGGCCCTCCTTTCGCCCGGCGAAGTGCAGCAACTCGACGTGGCATGGATTCAACAAAGTCGTTGGAAGTCTTCTGCAGGAATATTGAGCCATGCTGTCTCAGACGTCCATAATTGTGAAAGCGTTGATTGCAGGATTTTGGGCACGAACAGACCTCTCGATGATGTCCCATAAATGCTCGATGAGATTCATCGGGCGATCTAGGTGGCCAGATCATTCGTTGGAATTTCCAGAATGTTCTTCAAACCAATCATGAATAGTTTGGCCGGTGACATGGCGCATTGTCATCCATAAAAATCCATCGTTGTTTGGGTACATGAAGTCCATGAATTGCAAGTGATCTCCAAGTAGCTGAACATAAGCATTTCCAGTCAATGTTCGGTCCAGTCGCACCAGAGGACCAAGTCCATGCCATGAAAAAACAGCCCACACCATTACAGGAGCCACCACCAGCTTGAACAGTGCCTTGCTGACAGTTTGGGTCCATGGGGTCTGCGCCACACTCGAACCCTACCATCAGCTTTTTGAAATTACTCATCGGACCAGGCCAATTCATCTAAGGACAACCGATATGCTCACATGCCCACGAGTCGCTGCAAGCGATGTCGTTCTGTCAGTAAAGGCAAGTCGGTCTTCTGCTGGAATAGCCCAAGACGATTTACGATTCTTTGCAGACGTCGCCGGTCTCGGTCGTTAAGTGCAGGCGGTCGACCACTGCGCTGTCCATGGTGGGATGTTATGCCTGAAATTTCATACTCTCGGCACACTCTTGACACAGTGGATCTGGAGATGTTGAATTCCTAACGATTTCCGAAATGGCATGACCCATGCGTCTAGCTCCAACTAACATTCCGCGTTCAAAGTCTGTTAATTCCGTCGTGCGGTCATCAAAAACCTCTTCATGAATACTGCGCATTTATACCTGTTCTACGCGATGCTACTGCCATCTGAAAATTTGCATATTGCTTCCCCCATGACTTTTGCCACTTAGTGTATAAGTTAAATGTTCATCAGGTTTTCCTTGTTCATCGCGATTTTTTTTCATACCATCTTTCGTTATCTGAATTTTTCTCTATGTTATCCGAATGCTATTATGGTGGATTTTGTTACATAAATTTGCAATTTCAAGGTGCCTTATTCATAACATCTTTATTTACATCATTTTTAGACTTAGGTAGATAATTACATACATAAAAAACATTAATTTTTTACTATATCTTTCTGTTCATTATATAGGTTTAATTTTCAAGGGCCTATAAATAATTTTTATAAGGGTTGTGAGTAGAACAATTTTAGGGAATTACTAATCTAAAATTCTAAAAATGAATGTAAATGGTTCAATAATCATAATAACATGTAAGTAACAACATGCTTAAGAGAGCTATACAGCTGGCTAAAAGTAGCTGATAAACGAAACATTTTTGTTACGTATTAAAAACATTTCTTTACAAATTGGCTCTAATCCACTATTATCATCATTCTAGTAAATACTTTTATTTGAAACAAAAATATATTGTTTTTTTTTCCCTGAAATTCTAATTCCTAATTCTACTGATAAGACCACTTATGAACATGATTAATATATCTCCGAAAAAAAACTATTTTATAGGAAATTACGCATTTCATTGAGTAATTTGAAACACTTAAATAGTTTTTTAAAGTGGATAAAAAAAGCAATTTGTTAGAGATATAATCAAAATATTTTTTTTTAATAAAGGATTTATAGATCATTTTGTTGTCCATGTGCCCGGCCTATAAATCTAATATGACAAAAACAAGGAAGTAATGTACAATTTAATCAAATTTAAAAAAGAAAGGTGAATCACATGTCTTTTATGCACCATCACCTGTGATAATAGTTTTCCCCGAAGGTTTTTAAATGCACAATATGTAATCCGATCACGTTCTCTCTAAAACTGGGCATGGCAGTGTCTCGTTGTAGACAGAACCACTAGTCTTTCAATTTTCTGCCCTTTACCTTAATGCAGAAATATCCAGTCGGCATTATAATATATGGTAAAATCCAAGTCTATCTATCAGTCTGAATCTAAAGTCAATAAATATATAAGTTAGTCTGTATAAAAGTCAGTAAGTATCTAAGTCATTATCTGACTATCGAAATAATTTTATTATGCAACAACAACTTCAAGTTTCAAGGTGTCTTATTTACAATATCTATTTAAAATGTTTTTAGACTTAAGTGGATAAGCACATACATAAAAAACGCTAATTTTTTATTATTTCTTTCTGTTCGTTATACCTACTACTTTCTGTTCGTTATGTCCAAAAAGTAAGACTAATTTTCAATTTAAAATTCCCGGGGCTAATGGAATTATATTTTTGTTTCTTTTTAGGTTGCTGGCACTGTCCCTGACATCTGTGTGAAACTTGACATCAAAATATTCATTAGTATTTGAGTTAGGCTTGGCTTTGTGAGACGCTAAAACTTATTCCAGCGATTTTTGAAATGTCTGAATTAATTGAGCGAAGAACTTGCATTAAATTTTGTTTTCGGAAACGTATAGAATTTTGCAGAAGGCATTCGGTGAGCATTCCTTTATAGGAAAGATATGTTTATGAAAGAAATGTTTGCCAAAAATGAAGCCCATATCATTCCACAACCACCGTATACTTCTGGCTATTCCCTAAACTCAAAAGACCACTCGGGGACACCATTTTGAGTCGCTTGAAGAGATTCAACTTGAATCTCCGTGCGCTTTGAAGGCCATCCCTGCCAATGACATTTTAGCATGCATTGTGGATTTGAAAAAAGCTGGCATAAGTGTATTGTGTACGAAGGGGATTACTTTCAAGGCGATGAATTAAATTTGGAAGAATAAATAAAGAGTTTTTGAAAAAAAAAAAATATAATTGGTCTTAGTTTTTGGGAACAGTAGTAAGTTTAATTTTCAAGGTGCCTCTAAGTATTTTTTTTTTCTAAAAGGAATGATTAGAACAATTAATTTAGGAATTACTAATCTAAAGTTTCAACCTCGTTGTAGAGAGAATCATTAGTCTTCCAGTTTTCTACCCTTTACCTCAATGCAGAACTGACAGCCTGTGTATATCATATGGTAAAATCTTCTAAGTCTACCTATCAGTCTGAATCTGAAATCAATAAATATCTAGTCTGTATAAAAATTCAGTAAGTCATTATTTAAATATCTATCAATTTTTGTTAAGCAAACAAGTTTCAAATTATTTTATAATGTAAGATCTATATATATATTATAATATTATAATCACAGATGATTATGTATTGATAAGGATGCATCCATTTGTTTCAAATGAAAGCAACTCTAGAAATTTCTTCCATATTTTAGGGGTTTTGGTTGTTTTTTGTCTCTGTATGGTCATCTTTTGCTCACTTTAGGTTAATTAGATAGGGGCCTACGGTTTAACGTGGATTCGAACCACTAGAAAAATGCATGCCACTGCCATGATTCGAACCTGAAGCCTGTGGTATCAAGGTTGGTTTTGATTTGTCGCTCTACGGTCATCTTATGCGCACGAGGGCTAAACAGACCGGGACCTACAGTTTAAAGTGGATTCCGAACCACTACAAACATCCATGGCACCGCCGGGACTCGAACCCGAAACCTGTGGTACCGAGCGCCAGAGCACTAGCCACTCGACCATTCAGGCCCCCTGTGGTACCAAAGGCCAGATATCTAGCCAATTGGCCATAAGGCTGCAAATATTTTTTGGGGGAAATTTTTCCACAAGATGCAGCCAAAGATATTGCACAGATGAGAGTTCTATCATTGAACAATTATTACAGCTTTGTGTAATTACATACCCCTATATTGTCCAGTAACCCAGCTCCTTATATGCTACTTCCAGGAGTGCCCGTTACAAATCATTATAATCCAATGTGGGTATCGTGTATCGGCCCTTTTCCCCTAATAGTGAACCATGGGTAAAAATAAAAAATAAAATAAGCTAAATGAATACATATCTGCTATTTCAATGACGATTGATATTATCTAATATTCTCGGCATTTTAAAACAGCAACATAGTTACCATGACAAATAACTAAAAATGTCATAACTTTTTTTCTTTTGCTCATTTTTAAAAAAATCATTGAACAGATCAAAGAATTTTAAGCAAATAAAAATATTTTAGGAAATGTGAACATATATTTGGGACTTGATGACAGAGTGACTGGCACTCGGTGTCAGAGGCTTCGGGTACGAGTCCCGGCAGTGCCATGGAGTTTTTATAATAGTTCGGAATTTATTTTAAACCGTAGGTAAATGCTTAATATGACTGTGGAGTGTAGGGCTGATAAACTTACCCCATAGAAAGAAAACATCTAATGTTATGGAATCTCCCAGTGGGCAAAAGCCTTGGCCCACCATGGAGATGTTATAAAAATATATATGTATTTAATTAAGCTAAATTAGAAAGTTAATTAATATAATTTTATTAATCTATAACAAAAAATATTAAATGGGCTTCCGAAAAACTCATTCATCGGTGTAATTTCTATTTTTAATTAATTTTACCCCTACTTTTCGCGAATTTTTCGAAAAATAGTTGCTCGCATATGTAAGTGTTTTCGAAAAGTATCTTTTATTCTAGCCAAATAATTTTTATAAAATTCTGAAAAAAGATATTTTAATTATATGATTTTTTTAAATTAATAACTATTATGTTAAAATAATTATTTAACATTATACGAAATTAAAACGAGAAAATACACAAGCACAAGGAATTTTTTTTTTTTAAAAATCTTTGTAAGTGTATATAGTAGGTATATAGTAGCATTTCTTTAATAAAAAGAGTTATAATGTCACGAATTTCCAAAAAAATCCGAAAAGAATACAAAATATCAATTATTTAAAAAAAATTACGGTTTTATGTTAAATCATATTCATTATTCAGTTGAAACTCAGATAATGCAACTTACAATTCAACTTTCTTACAACTTTCTTTTTTACAACTTCAACTTTCTTTACTTTGTCTGTTAAAAAGGAAAATTTGCAAATATCAAAGCTTATACTTTGCCCCGATTTGGCAATTTAATCGAATGTACGAATTAATGCGTACACTTTTAAAGAAATATATTTTTGATTTTTTTTTTTCCAATATACAACATAGTTTAATATTTTTAAAAAAATTCATTAACCCTATATCTATTTCCACCTTACCTAATTCAAACATTTCTTATTAACAATGAATTTTTTTTATAATTTTCATAACTATTATGTGGGAAATTAAGAAAACATTTTTCTTTTAATTTCAACTTTAAAAACAATTATTAATAAAGTCGCCAAGTATTGGCGACGATTTGGCAACGATTAATATATTAAAAATAGATTTATTCAAAGAATATTAAGCTATAATATACTTTTAATTCTTTTGATATTATTTTAAAAATCTTTTATAATTCCTGAAATAACCACACTAATAAATAATAGAGTTTTTTAAAAATTATTCTTGAATTAGAAATGTATAAATAAATTTCTAAATTAATTAAATTTATATTAACTAAATATTCACCTATATTTTCCAATGATATTTTTTAAATATGTTTTCATTTCAATGATTAAATTTTTCGATTTGTTCATTGTATTTAAAACAATTACTAAATAAAAGAGATCTTATTAACAATTTGCTATATTTTTAATCATGATAAATTTGCTGTTGCTCTTATAGTTGTTTATAAATAACGACCGTTTATCCTGAACTCAATTGCAGTTGGAACGTTTTTTGTTGTTGTTGTTTGTAATATATATCATGTGAAAGGATATTTGTATAAAAACAAAAAATAAATTAAAGAAAAGAAAAAAAGGAAGAATTCCCATTTACTTTATGATCATTTTAAACGAAACGGAATAAATCCCCCAAATTTTTTTTTAACTATAGAAGGAAAATGTGAACTTCTATTTAAATAACTTTAATCCAGACAAAAGCAAAATACAGCAAACAATTACAATATTTGAATAAAATAGCAAGTGCAATTACAGTTTTACTAAATGTTTTTTACTTTTTTGAAAAGTTTATATTTTATGGGGTTGCTTTAAAATGAATCTGAAATGTATTTAGCAATACCTATTGTCTTAAAGTAAAATTATTTAACAAAAACTCTTTGAATGTTGGAATAAAATAATTTTCATCTCAATTTTAAAACTATTTTTTTAAAACACATATAGATAGCGATATCAAATAATAATGAAACCAAATAGAAGGTAAATAGTTATTCTTACGTACAATTCTTGTGTTTATTAAGAATTGTTTTTAAAGTTGAAATTATAAAGAAAAATGTTTTATTTATTAATTTTCTAGATAATAGTTATGGAAACTACAAAAAATACACTGTTAATAAGAAATTTTTTGATTTAAGAAAGATGGAAATAGATATAGAGTTCATGAATTTTTGAAAAAAAAAAAAAATTAAACAATATTCTATTTTTGAAAAAAAATCAAACTTATATTTCATTAGTAGTGTACGCATAATTTATGAAAAAATTACAAACATTTAAATTTATGAAAGACATATACAAAAGTATTTATTATAATTACATGTATTTTCCTAGAAAAATATATCGTACATGGGTTGTAATTTGTATATTTTGTTTTCTTACTTCTTCTTTATATATATATATATATATATATATATATATATATATATATATATACTAGTGACCCGGCAAACGTTGTTTTGCCATATACATTATTTCTATAAAATATATTTTTAGTTAAATAAAAAAAAAACTTTACTATAAGTGCGTGGAAATGTGGTTATGATTGGAAGAGGAATGGAACGTTGCAGACAATGACGGCGTATAAAATGATAATACACTAACCATTTAATTATTTCATCCTTTATATTTTATTAAATTAATAAATATATTTTAAATTACATTATTAATGCATCAAAAATAGTTATTTACATATTTACTAATTATGGCAATTAAAAAATAATCAACATCAATCTCTAAGTGCAATGGAGTGTACGATATTTTTGGTTAGTCCGTCTTTAGCCAACACAAACAAACTGGATGGTTTATCCACACGCGATTATGCCACGTATAGTTGTCCGTGGGAAAAACACGGTGTGCCCAAATCTAAGCCACAAACAGACATCGTTTGGCCTTGCGACTTATTGATTGTCATTGCGAATGCCAATCTAATTGGAAATTGAATACGTTTGAATTCAATTGGCACACCTGTGGAATCATAAGGGATTCGTGGCAGCAATATATTTTCGCCTCGAACTTGCCATTCAAAATGCTGCTGGCTTCGATAACGTTTTTCATTAATTTTTTAATGACTAATCGTGTTCCATTACACAGTCGTGGTAGGTTCAAATTACGAATCAAAATAACCGGAGATCCAACCTTTAATTGTAAATGATGCGGTAGCATGCCTGGCAAATCCAATGAATTCAAAAACTCAATTGGATAATTTACAGCTTCATTGGCATCGCAAACTGTATCGATAGATTTGTATGACACCAAGTTCCCTGCCAACAACTGTTGTAAATTGTCCAACAACTGTTGTAAATTGACGTCCACATTTTTTGCTGCCAAAATTGCTCTTTCTGCCAACCAATCAAGATTTTTAATTGTGTGCATACATCGGGAAATATATGGTCGATGAGATTATTTTGCGAGTCGATGATTGTGCAGAAATCTATCAGAAATTTTATGCATCCAGTATTTTCATGTACAGCAATTTTTCTATCGCCATTATCTAACAGTTGCTTTGAGAATGTTTCAGCGGATGGATCTTGAAGCATTTGAACGCGCATGTTTACTTTTTAGTTGTCATTTTTCAACATTACGCCACAGTGACGATGATTTTAAGCAAGCGTTGATCTCATCAACGTACGTTGAACGTGGAATGGCAGGAAGTATTTGCCTGAAATCACCTGAAAGGAGTAACAGAGTGCCGCCAAATAGTTTGTCGTTATAAGTTTCTGCTTCCGATAATCTTATGCTTTCGAATTGCAAATAACACTTACTTTACTGGAATCCCAGATTCGCCACAATAAAGAAAATTACAACACAATTATACCTGTAAGTTAAAACGCAATAATCATCATCATTTTTCAAGTTCACGGAGTGCCTTGGTCAGTATGCGACCTTTTACTCCAGAGTTGCACACTTAAAGTTCATTGTTAGAAACACATAAATATTATATACATGAAAAAAGAATAAGTGATCAAGATCTGCCCAATAGAATTTTTTATAAAAAATGTACAAATAAAAAGGTAAAAAAAAAAAAATATACAATGCATAAAGGAAAATAATACTAAAAAATTATGTACAGAAGTAGTAATGAATACAAATAACAAATATGTACAAGGAATAATAAAGATAAAAATACAATTAAGGAAAAAGAGAAAACTGTGGAATATACTACAAAGTAGAGTGATTGCTGCTAGAAATGATGACAAAGATCTAGGTCTGGTGCAAATTATGCAGAGACGCCCATGGGCGCTTAGCGTTTTCCGGCAATGTGAAATCGTATCTTGGAAGATTACGAATTTCATCATTCGGAATAGAGTTTAGATTTGCGTAAAAATTAGTCGCAAGCTTCAGCATGAAATTTTGAATAGTAGGGAGGGCTAAACAACGACGGATGTCATCATTTCTAAAGTACCATGGAGAACTAGTGATCATTCTAAGAATCTTATTTTCAAAGCGCTTAATGAAATTAATCTGGTACCTTGCAGCAGTACCCCAAACCGGGCAAGCATAAGTTATTACGGGCCGCAAATAGTACATATAAATAATTAGCTTGTTTTCAAGTGAAAGGGGTGAGTTTTTATTAATATATGGATATAGCATGCGGATACATGCGTTAGCTTTACGTTTAAGGTGGGTGAAATGATTAGCATAGGTTAGTTTATTATCAAGATAAACTCCCAGATATTTAGCATTAGTAGTCCAGTGGATTAGTTCGTTAAAGAGATAAATGTTAGGTGGTATGAGTCTTCTCCTCGTGAAGAGTACAGCTTCCGTTTTGTCAACATTGATTTTGACGCGCCATCTGATGAGCCAAGCCTCAAGGTGTGTGAAGTATGTCATAAAATTAGTCTGAATTTCTGTGAGTGTTTTACCAGTCGTGATAACTGCAGTGTCGTCTGCGTAGATGCCTAAAGAAATATGTGTGAGTTGCGGAATGTTATTAATGTATAAGTTAAAAAGAATTGGCCCAATTAAAGACCCTTGCGGAACACCCGCTCCAATTTTTCTATCCGTAGAAGAGTTGTTGTTGACTCGAACTGAGAACGTTCTGTCGTGTAGATAAGACTTGATAAGGAGTGCTAAATATGTCGGAAAATTGTAAGCCATTAATTTGTGTATCAAACCATCGATCCAGACTCTGTCAAACGCTTTGGCTACATCTAGGAAAACAATTCCCGTTAAAACCTTTTTAGTAAGACCCTCAGAGATCATTTCCGTAATGCGAAGCAATTGATGAGTAGTGCTGAGCTGAGAAGTAAAACCGAATTGCTGCGGAATCATGATAGAGTTTTTATTAATATGTTTTTAATTTTTTGAAGAATAACAAATTCCGTTAATTTACTTAAGGTGGAAAGAAGAGAGATAGGTCTATAATTA
Source organism: Caerostris extrusa (assembly GCA_021605095.1). Taxonomy (NCBI): domain Eukaryota; kingdom Metazoa; phylum Arthropoda; class Arachnida; order Araneae; family Araneidae; genus Caerostris; species Caerostris extrusa. The sequence continues at coordinate 31,770 of BPLR01009967.1, forward strand.
ACGGGGTTAGAAGGATCCTTTCCTGGTTTAATAATGGGAAGTACAATGGCTTTTCTCCAGGAAAGGGGAAAATAAAAACGCAATAACAGCCATCTTTATTTTTTTCTTAGAACTATAATAAAGTTGCCAATTTTGCTTAACTAAACATTAACACACGCTACACGTGTAAATATAATTTAATGCTACACGTGCAACGAATATAACTTAACAAAACATTAACTTAAGACATTAACACGCTACACGTGCAAATATAACAGTATTCGTTCTCTTATTATTTGACTTACCTTTAACAATGATAAAACACGTATATTTATTTAACACTTAAATGTTTCTCTTTTAAATTAAAACTATTCCCACAAAAACGTTGCGTATAATATATACAGGTAAGGCAACGGCCGTTGTTAGCGCGAGTTCACAACACGTGTTGATTTATATAAGATCACTTAATTAAATAAAAAAAAAAAAAAATGAAGCCGATTAAAGACTTTAATTTTTGTTTAAGCACACGTGCTGTAATGTCATGACTAAGAAATTAAAAAAACCACTACATTGTTTTACGAAAGAAATTTTTAAAAAACATTTAGGGGTGGACCACCCTTATCACTTAGGGTTTTAAAAAATAGATTACGACCGATTCGCAGACCTACCAAATATGCACAAAAATTTTCATAAGAATCGGTCAAGCCGTTTCGAGGAGTTTGGCAACAAACACTGTGACACGAGAATTTTATATATTAGACTAGAAGACCCGGCCACGCGTTGCTGTGGCTTTCTTGTATTTCGTAGATACTATAATTAGTATTGTTAAGGAAGTGATTGGTAAAGAATGATGAAAAGATCAAATTAAGTTTCAACGAATAGAAAATGTTTAATTTTTATTAATTTAATGAATTTAGATAATGTGGATTTTTAAGACTGTTTTATAATTATTTTACGTAATATAATTTTTAATAATCATTACTTTCATTTAACTAAGAACTAAGCGATGAACAATATTTCTTGTTAGTCTGTCTTTCGTCGAAATAAATAAATTCGATGGTTTTCGAACACGTGAGCATGCAACATACAGCTGCCCATGGGAGAAACACGGATTCTGAGTTTAGATTTTTTTGGTGGTCGTTTACTGAAAATGATAATTTAAAAATACAATACAATTAAAATAAAATAGGGATATAATAAGAAAAGACTTTAAAAAAATTCACAATAAAATACAAATGCAAACGATTTAAGGTACACGAACACCTTCGAAGGAATTTTTTTGAAATTTTTTTTTTATCTTTGTACACATTTTTGGATTGAATGTATCTAAAAACTAATGATTTCACAGAAAAAAATTTCATTATTATTATTTTTAAATTTTATAAGCTAAAATAAGGGTAAAAATGGACAAAAATTGATACTGTTACAAAACCTGAAATCAAATCAATATTTTTTTTAAATTTCTGTTCTAACATTTTACAGTGAATAGACCTCTGGTAAATTTATATCTTTATTATTTTATGCTAGTTTAAAAGCTGTCGACACAAAATTCTTCCAAAATTTGCATGTAATTCCAAGTTTAACAATTGAAATAAAAAATATTTATGTAGCTATAATCATTTCAGAGGTCTATTCCCTGTAAATATTTATGAAAAACATAAATACAAAGTTTTGTAGCATTTGGATCAAAATTACTTGTGCTATGGTGTTTCACATGAAAAAAAAAGCATAAAAATTCATTATGAGAAAAAGCTAAAAAAACAACTTTTAATTAGATATATTACTTTTAAAAATGTTGTAAATATATTAAAATGCCATTGAATTATCAAGTTCATAGTATTATTTATTAAAAAATATAGTTTTGTTTTTCCTTAAAGCTGTAAATATTTTTCTGAGCTTTGTTTTAAAAAAGTTAAAATTTGCTCGACAAACTTTTTTTTTTTTACAACTTCCTGCTTATTTGCAAAGGCTTTTTAATATGAAATAACCTGAATTTAAAATATTTAGCCTTTTTGCAAGTTTTGATTAAATATATTCAAAACCTTTGAATTTCACATAAAAATATCAACTTTAACTATTCTTTATACAATTTATTCTTTAAAATATGGATAAACATTGCAAAAATGTGATATTGTTGCAAAATTTTATAATTCAAAAATAAATAAAACATGAATAGTTTTTTCCTTTGCAAGTATTTTTATGCTGGGAATATCCTTATGTAGGTAATATACTGTTTTCAAATTTATATCTCAATTATTTATACATTTTTGTATGCTTAAAGTTTGTCGACACAAACTTTTTTTTTTACAAATTTACAAAAATTCTTAGTTTAAAAACTAAAATAAAAATAATTTATGAGTTTAGGTTAATTTCCATGTTCTATTCCTTTCATACATTTAAAGAAAACTTTTACATGAAGTTTCAAAGCATTTAGAACAGAAATATTTTTATTGTGATGTTTTGAATGAATACAAAATGCATAAAAATTCAAATAAGAAATAATTAAAACCAACTTTTAAATATAAATAAAAACAAATGTACATACATAAAAATGTTATTGAGCTTTAAATTCTCCTTTATTAATATAAACACTTATTTATTTGTTTTGTTTTTCTTTAAATAACTTCCAACTTAAAAGTACCATTTATCAATTTTTCTTCGACAATATTCAAATCACTCAAATTCTTTGTTTTTCAAATAACAAAAGTTTTTAAAAAAAAATGTCCTTGATTTTCAACTTGCAACTATTATAATACCTTTTATAAAATTTTAATGTTATCATTATATCAAATAATTGCAGAGTTTACTTCATTTTCACACTTTTCAAAAAATCCTTGAAAATTCATCATCTTTCTTTAAAATTATATTGTCTATATTATATTATCTTGTAGATCACATTTCATTTTAGAATTCTTAATCAAATACAACACATGTTGACAAACTTTAAGCATAGAAAAGTTCAATGTTTTGATTCACAACTTTTCATTCAATATATTTTATTCCAATTCAAATTCAAATTTAGAAAATAAAAAAAAATATTGATAATCAAATCAGGTAATACTTACATACATTTGATTTATTTTAGAAATAATATAAATTTCATACAATATAATTTTCACAAAATTTAAAGTAGTACATAAAACAATAATATTCAGAACATGAGAATTGTACGGTTATGTAGTACAGGCATCGAGACACGGCGCCATCCTTTTATTGTGGTATATCTTTCGTCTGTGGTGGAAACAAACTTTTACTCCAACGATGAAATTAGTGCAAATAAGAATTCTGCAATTAATTATCGAAATAGCAATAAAATAGTCATTATATTGTTCGAAAAATGAAGCTACGAATTCCTCTAATTGCAGTATTGCAACCCTAAAGAAATTGGCGAAAATTCAGGGTTGCAAGATTGGCGCCTTTCTCAATGGTAGATTTTAAACGATTTTGCAATTGAATACGAAAAAAATCTGAATAAAAACTATCCTACTATGTGTTGGAACAAAACACACATTTAAAAAAAAAAAGAAGTTAAAATCGGATGGTTAGTTTCGGAGTTCATCGAGAACAAACATCGTGACACGGAATTTCAGTCATCTTTATTTTTCTTAGAACAATAATAAAGTTGCCAATTTTGCTTAACTAAACATTAACAATACATTGTTGCCACTACATTGGTTTGCCAAAGAAATTTTTAAAAAATATTTAGGGGTGGGCCACCCTTATCACTTAGGGGTTTAAAAAATAGATTACGACCGATTCGCAGACCTACCAAATATGCACAAAAATTTTCATAAGAATCGGTCAAGCCGTTTCGGAGGAGTTTGGCAACAAACACTGTGACACGAGAATTTTATATATTAGATATATATATATATATATATTATATTATATTATTTATTTATATATATTTTAAATAAATTTATCTGTACGATGTTTTCCATTAAAATTTCATACCTTTACATATATCTGTTTATAATTCATTTTTTAAAAATGTTTAATTTCATTCAGAATTTTTGCATTGCTACAAAAAAAAAAATACATTGTAAATAAGAAATGTTTTGATTTAAGGAAGTTGAAGATAGATTTTTTGATATAGAGTTAATAAATAATTAGAAAAAAATTGAACAATATTCTATATTTGAAAAAAAAAATCGAAATTTTATTCATTTAATAGTGTATGCATTAATTTATGAAAAAAAAAAAAGAATTATGAACATTTAAATTCATGAAAGAAATGTAAAAATATTTATTAGAATTACATGAACTTTCCTAGAAAAATATATAGTACTTGAGTTGTAATCTCTATATTTTGTTTCCTTACATATAATTCATAATATTTTAAGTATATGCATACTTTGTAAATGTGAAATTTTACAAAGCAGAACATATATTAGGAAATTTAAGTAAACTTTATTAAATAATTATATACACTGAAGTGACAAAAGTCATGGGATACCTCTTAATATCGTGTCGGCCCTCCTTTCGCCCTGCGAAGTGCAGCAACTCGACGTGGCATGGACTCAACAAGTCGTTGGAAGTCTTCTGCAGGAATATTGAGCCATGCTGTCTCGATAGACGTCCATAATTGTGAAAGCGTTGATGGTGCAGGATTTTGGGCACGAACAGACCTCTCGATGATGTCCCATAAATGCTCGATGGGATTCATGTCGGGCGATCTAGGTGGCCAGATCATTCGTTGGAATTGTCCAGAATGTTCTTCAAACCAATCGCGAACAGTTGTGGCCCGGTGACAAGGCGCATTGTCATCCATAAAAATCCCATCGTTGTTTGGGTACATGAAGTCCATGAATGGCTGCAAGTGATCTCCAAGTAGCTGAACATAAGCATTTCCAGTCAATGTTCGGTCCAATCGCACCAGAGGACCAAGTCCATTCCATGAAAAAAAACAGCCCACACCATTACGGAGCCACCACCAGCTTGAACAGTGCCTTGCTGAGAGTTTGGGTCCATGGCTTCGTGAAGTCTGCGCCACACTCGAACCCTACCATCAGCTCTTACCAACTGAAATCGTGACTCATCGGACCAGGCCACGGTTTTCCATTCATCTAGGGACCTACCGATATGCTCACATGCCCGCGAGAGTCGCTGCAAGCGATGTCGTTCTGTCAGTAAAGGCACTCGAGTCGGTCTTCTGCTGGAATAGCCCAAGAAAACCAAATTTCTCCGCACAGTTCTAACAGGCAAGTCCCTTGTACGTCCCACATTGATTTCTGCGGTTATTTGACGCAGTGTTGCTTGTCTGTTAGAATTTACGACTCTTTGCAGACGTCGCCGGTCTCGGTCGTTAAGTGCACGCGGTCGACCGCTGCGCTGTCCATGGTGGGATGTTATGCCTGAAATGTCATACTCTCGGCACACTCTTGACACAGTGGATCTGGGGATGTTGAATTCCCTAACGATTTCCGAAATGGCATGACCCATGAGTCTAGCTAACTAACATTCCGCGTTCAAAGTCTGTTAATTCCCGTCGTGCGGTCATCATCACGTCAAAACCTCTTCACATGAATAACTTGAACAGAAATGAAAGCTCTGCGAAAGCACTGCGCATTTATACCTGTTCTACGCGATGCTACTGCCATCAGAAAATTTGCATATTGCTATCCCATGACTTTTGTCACTTCAGTGTATATTATTTATTTATATATATTTTTAAAAAAATTATCTGTATAGACTTCTTCATAGTGCTTTACATTAAGATTTCATACCCTTACATATCATCATCATCATTGGCGCAACAGCATCATGGTGGGCCATAGTCGTCTGCTCTCTGACAGATTTCTAGGTAGTAAATGTTTTTTTTTTTTTTTTACGGGGCAGGATGGTCAGCCCTACGCCCAACTCTCTACAGTCAAATGAGACAAGAGCCTGATGACCGAGTGGTTAGCGCTCTGGCCTCGGTACCACAGGTATAGGGTTCGAATCCCGGCAGTGCCATGGATGTTTGTAATGGCTAGGAATCCACTTTAAACCGTAGAGCGTCACAGAACCCAATCAGATTTCTTCTCACCCATATCATTCCCAAACTGTGAAGGGGCAACTCATCTCTAAGCGCTGTGATGTGGTGTGGTATAGTAGCCGTCAAATGAAACTGGGACCTACGGTTTAAAGTGTATTCCGAACCACTACAAACATCCTTGGCACCATCGAGACTCAAGCCCAAAACCTGTGGCACCAAATGCCAAATCGCTAGTCACTCGACTATCGGGTCGTACATATATCTGTATATATTTCATTTTTCAAAACTGTTTAATGTAATTCTGAATTTTTGCATTTCCTGTGAAATGCAGATTTCCTTTTAAAACGAGTATATAAATTAATAGGCGATGATTCGTCCTTGATATTAAAGACATTTAATGAGTCCTCTCTGAATGAAACCTCAAATATGACTCACACCGGCTTCATGTTATCTCACACAGGACTCTTTCCAACAATAAAACCTACCAGTTTCTGACATTAATAGACTTTTCATTCCTCGTGACTCTCCGCAGTTTCAGAAATGCTGAACCTCTAAAACTACTGAGCAATGTGGATTGCGACTTCTGCATTCAATCTTTATCATCAAGGCGAAATTCCATTTTGCCAAATTTCCTTTTAAAATGAGTATATAAATTATGATGATTTGTTCTGCCGTCCATCTTCAGCAAGAAAGGCGAAATTCCATTTCACCAGATTTCCTTTTAAAATGATTATATAATTAATAACCGATGATTCGTTCTTGATATTAAAGACATTTAATGAGTCATCTCTGAATGAAAACTCAAATATGACTCACACCGGTGTAATTTTATCTCACACAGGACTCTGCTACAATAAAATTTACCAATTTTTGACATTTATAGACTTTTCATTCGTCGTGACTCGACGCAGAACCTATAAAACTTCTGAGCAACGTGGATTGCCAGTCCTGCCTTCAATCTCAAGCGAGCAAGGCGAAATTCCATTTCTTGAGGGCCAGTCCTTTATCTTTGGTGAACCTTCAAATGAGCTTCCGGATTTCGGAAGGAATGAAATAGATCTCCTCTTTATCTCCCAAAATATCTCATTCCGTTGCGCAAAGTCGATGGGAAAGTGTCCTTACCGGCCGGGAAAAAGCACAGAGAGGCACCAACAGCAATTTTTGGACTCGCGTATACATCAAAAGGCGATAAGGGGCTTATCCTTTGTATCTTGACACTTTAAAATCTCCCCAAATCCGAGCAGGTTTTATCTGGCCTACTAAATTTAGGGTAGAAGTGTGTTGAGAAACAATGTGCTTTACCATTGTTGAAGTTGAAAGGAAATTTAGCATGATTTATTATATTCTACTTTCGTGAAATTTTAGAAGATTTAAAAGTCTAGCCAGTCTGTTCTATTCAAAGGTCAATACTTTAAATTTTACTTTTTACTTTATACTTTTTTGTTGTTTTTTACTTTTTTTAGGCTCAATACTTTGTTTTTTTACTTACTGTTTAGCTAAAAGTGAGCTATAAAATGATTGTTTAAATTTCAAGACATACAAAAGAAAAATAATTTTTTCTGGATATTTATTTATATAATACAAAAATAGAAATAAATAATTAATTTAGTTGTTAACCATTGTATTAGTGCAATGTCAAACCTTTTAACAGTCATATTTAAAATACGTTTTAAATACTTATGTTATCCTTATAATACTTTTTAAAATATCTTTTATTAATAACATCATTTAATTTAAAAGTATGAACTGTGCAAAAATGTTTAGAATATTATTTATTTGCACTACAGTACATTTATGGGCACACCATTTGTATTTTTAAGCACAAATACAGTAAATATTAAATTATTAAACTATATATTTAACAGTAAACAAACTCATTAAATTATTTGACACTAAGGATTTTGAGCAGATACAATGTGATCCAAATTCCTTTAAAAGAATGGATGGGAATGATTTTAGGGACATTTTATGTGTCTTTGTAATTAAAATTATTTTTGCATATTAGAAAAACTCCAGCTACCACCACCCAAATTACAAGGCTTTCGATAGAATACATTCAGCAATGATAACAGAATTACAATTACGATTACGCAACAGTCTACTATTAGCTGAAAACAAAGTTGTTCTGTAGGTTGTGAGCTATTTGCTCACATATTTTTACTCTTGTGGAATAATTATGTATAGATTTGTACAATATGACTCTGAAAAGTTAAAATCGCTTAATAAATAAATATGTGGGCCATTTTATTACAAAAATTGGCAAATATTAATATGATTTTATGATTTGAAATATGAAAATTAAATATCAATGCGAAATTTAATAATAACAAAACTTAATTCTTGTCCACCCATTTCTTAAAAAAATTTTTTAATTATTTTAAATTTGATAAGAAATGGATAATGTAATGTTTAAATATGTAAAATTTACCATATTATTACTAATTTATAATGTGTAAAATTTACCATATTATTACTAATTTATAATGTGTAAAATTTACCATGTTAAAATCGCTTAATTAATTTGAATAATCTGCAGCGTATTTCATAAATAATTAAAAATAAATTTTATTTATTGCATGACGGGATTAGTGAATTACAAAAATGTTAATATTCAAATTTTATTTCAAAATAATGAATTTTTATTTGCTCACCTTGGAAAAGAATGAATTGTAGCTAGTACTTTTTGCATTAGTGAAAGCATAAGTAACGCATAAGTGTTCATAAACATAACAATTTATATGTTAAACTATGAAATATTAATCTTTATAATATAGCCTTATTAAACACTCTACTATAAACGTTGACCTTGAATAAATACGACTATCACAAAAAAAAAAAAAAACTAATATAAAAATAAAGCAAGGTTATAGTTTGTAGTAGTATTTCCTAACGTGACAGTATGAAGACAAGAAAAAAGTCATGCGTAAAGAACATGTGTTTCTTGCTCAAATTCAACAAAAAAGCAGCGTGACATAGTGCACACTTCTTAAACGTATTAAAAACAGACTAAAAGAAAAACTTTCAAGCCTAAAAGATAAATAAATGTGACTGTCCTCACTAACCTAAACCTTGTCCTTCGAAAATGGTTCAAAATCAACAATGAATCAAAGCTGACGTGAATTGATTTTAGTGTACCTTTAAGGAGATTTTAAGAGTTCAACTCACGTACCACTCAGACACTGGGATAAACGGAAATTATCATAAAAATTAGATTATTTCTTCAAATCCCTTTTGGATTTTTTTTGTTAAGTAACGTGAACTGATTTATTCATACAGCTGTAGCAACTGATCAATTTGGGATCTGAGATTTTGAACCTGGTACTTTATGTGGTTCTAAAGTATTCGCGTTTTTATCTCAAGAAAGATATTTTGTATTAAATTTTAATAATCCATGTTGGTGGTATCACTTTCTGGCGCTATTTTAGATTTTCCCAGATACTTTCATTTTAATGTGTTTAGATAATTCGATACTTAATAAAACACTGATTACCATCTTGCAAACTTTATTTTAAAAGTTTTAAATGGCTATCACGATGTTATAGTTAGATTTTATCTGTATATATAAGCTGTTAAGAATTAGAAAGCATACATCAGAAAAGAAATCTCAAGTTTAAAATTTGGGTATCTAATGCTTATCTGTTTAAAATTTAGTTTATTAGTTTAAAATTCGAGTAGTTAGTTCTTATCTGTCTAGGAATAATTGACACCGACCAGATAGGCATTGACAACAAAAATTTTCAAATCTTAATCTTAGTTTAAATCAACTTAATTTATTTGTATTGAAATACATATCGAAAATTCTTAATAGCATGCTAAAAATTATACTTATTTTAAAAGTTTAAAATGGCTATTAAGGTAGATTTTATCTGTATATATAAGCTGTTAAGAATTAGAAACATGCATCAGAAAAGAAGTCTCGAGTTTAAAATTTGGATACCCAATGCTTATCTGTTTGCGTGTAATTAACATCGAATAGATAGGCAATTACAACACAAATTTTCAAATCTTAGGCTTAGCTTAAATCATCTTAATTTAGATGTATTGAAATACATATCGAAAAATTCTTAATAGCATGCTAAAAATTATGTTTATTTTAAAAGTTTAAAATGGCTACCACGCTATTATAGGAAGATTTTATTTATGTACTATAGGTAAACTGTTAAGAATTATAAACGCACATCAGAAAAGAAGTCTCAAGTTTAAAATTTCGGTAGCTACTTATCTGTCTAGGAATAATTAACACCCAACAGATAGGTATTGAAATTTTCAACTATTAATCCAATTTAATTTAGATTTATAGAAATTCACATCGTAGAACTATCAGGTAGAAGCTACGATATCAAAAATTTTGATATTAATAGTCAGGCAATATCTTAGTTGGTCTCCAATATTAGATTTGTTTAAGTTTCATGAATAAATCTTATTTTGAAGGCCTTCAAAAAACTAAATGAAGGGACAGAATTGGAAATTTCTGCCAACAATTGTGCAGTTGGAAAAGTAAACATTTAATTATTAGGTCATTGCTTTTATTCCATGATTTGTCACCAATCGTATATTTGGTATGTATCGTAGGGTGGGTTTTCAATCGTATGTTTGTTTAAGTTTCATAGAATAGAAATCTTATTTTGAAGGCTATAAAAAATTAATTGAAAAAGATAGAAACTGAAAATTTCTTCTCAGTGCAAATTATGTAGTTATAAAATTAAACATTTAATTTTAAGGCATTGCTTTTATTATATACACTCTACTTCAATAAGCTTAGTTCAGAAAAATGTCAGTAAATACCAAATTAGAATTAAATTATCCAAGAAAGAAAAAATTCATCATATTAACATTTTTATACCGACACCCGACCCATTACCATGATTTTATAAATTACGATCTTACTAATGGATCTAAAAAATTTGTGAAATAAATCTGTTGTTTCTTATCCCCCCTTGGTAGACCGCAACATCTAGACCAAGTCCATGAAACCCGTGTGGTCTCATGGAAGGAAAAAAAGAGGGGGGTTTCTGTCGTGATGGAGCACCGTAAGTTGAAGTCTTACTTGGCTCCATGATGCTGATATTTTTACGGGGTAGGCTTGCCAGCTCTGCGCCCTAACGCTCTACAGTCATATTAGACCTGGACCTATGGCTTAGTACGGCTCCTACGGCTCTGAACCACTAAAAACATCTATGGCACCTTCGGGCTCGAACCCAAAACCTGTGGCACCTCCAAGGCTAATCACTCATGCCATTATCCTGCTTAATTACATTTAATAACTTTGCTTGACAACAAAGCAAAAACTTTTGCGTTAATAAAATATTTTCAGTTTTAAATTTGTAGTATTTGCATTAACTTTTTTTTAAAAGATATCTATCGACTCTAAATTTGATTACCAAAAAATGTATGTATCTCATAAAAATTAAAAATTATAAAAAAATTATATTAAAAATTATAAAAAATAAACAAATTATGAAAATAATAATATAATTCTAGTACAACAGTACTAAAAATTAGCATAGAAAAAAACACATAGAATAACTGCAGGCAAATAAAAGAAATTGTACGTTTTAATCATAACAATGTTATATTTATAGCCATTAAATCTAATTTGTTATTAAAATAAATTAGATTTTTATAAGTTTTTTCCTTCATTGCTGATTTAAGATAATTTTTTATGAACCTCAGTACTGAGTAAAGTGTCTCATCAACACTTAGTCAGTTTGCTGCTAAAACAATAATTATCTTTCTTTGCTGTTGCCTTATTGTGGAATGCAATTTAATTGCCACCTTTACATTTAATATTAACATTAATTCTCAGAATTCTGAAAAAGTTAAATTCATTTTATAAAAACGTTGGGAACCAGTTTGCTATACTGACTCCTATAAAAATGCTCCACTACCGACTTCGGCTATTTATCTTTTCTCAAAGTAACCGGCTGTCTCACGTTCTCATGCAGTTTGGAAAATTATATCTGCAAAAAAAAAAAAAAAAAAAACTAAACAAAATGGAAATATAATAAATAAAATCTAATTTATAATTTATCTCAATTTTCATCTTTAAGCAATAACTAAAGAAGGTGAGTTAGAACAAATATAAAGACGTTAAATAAAACAATTAAAGTATAAATAAGCCAATTTATCACTTTATAAACACTTTATTATAAAATACCAAATAATTGTTGGTATGCAGGTAGAAAAGCCGTAAAAGTAAGTGTAAAGCGAACCTCGTGATCTGCCGTAATTTTCCGTTTGGTTAACATGCAGGAAGTGTTTCCACTTCAAAAAATCATAATTATAAATTAATTAAAATTAAATCCAGATAGAGCAATGTATTTTCGGTGATTTTCATTAAGTCAGTAAAATATATACTTTAATCAAGTCAGTTATGGATTTAGAAACATTTCATTCTTAATGATCTTCTGTAAATGGTGCAAGAATAATTCATTTCGTTCAGTTACAGTTAAAGGCAAATAGTTTGAAAAATAGTTTGGAAAATTCATAATACAAAAGAAAAAACTAAACAAATAAAATAAATAAATAAATCTAATTTATAAATTTATCTCAATTTTCATCTTACAAAAAAAAAAACAATAACTAAAGAAAGTGATTAAAACTACAAAATATAAAGACGTTAAATGGACAATTAAAGTACTAAAATAAGCCAATTTATCACTTTACTAAACACTTTAATATAAAATACTGAAATATTTATTCATTCATTATGAGTGAAGAAGCAATGAAATAAGTGTAAAAGCGAACCTCGTGATCTGCCATGGTGTTTTCCGTTTGGTTAATATGCAAGAAGAGTGGTACCACTTCAAATCTTAATTATAAATTAAAATTTAAAATTAAATCAGACGTGTAGGGAAACAATATATTTCGGTGATTTTCATTAAATTAAATCAATATACTTTAATCAAGTCAGTTATGGATTTAGAAACATTTCATTCCATAATGATCTTCTGTAAATGGTGCAAGAATAATTCGCTTTCGTTCAGTTACAGTTAAAAGGCAAATAGTTGAAAAATAGTTTGGAAAATTATATCTGCAAAAAAAAAAGAAAAACTAAACAAATAAAATAAATAAAATAAATCTAATTTATAAATTTATCTCATTTTTCATCTTACAAGAAAAACAACTAAAGAAAAGTGATTAAAACTGAAATATAAAAGAAAGACGTTAAATAAAACAATTAAAGTATAATAAACAATTTATCCCTTTATAAACACTTTATTATAAATACCAAATAATTGTTTCATATGCGGTAGAAAACCAATATTTTTGAAAGTAAGTGTCGGCGAACATAGGAGTCTGTAATTTTCCGTTTGGTTAATATGCAAGGAAGTGGTACCACTTCAAAATCTTGATATGAAATTAAAATTAAAATTAAATCAGATAAGAGCAATGTATTTTCATTGATTTTCATTAAATTAGAAGTAAATATACTTTAATCGAGATCAATTTATGGATGAAACATTTCATTCCGCTTAATGATCTTCTGTAAATGGTGCAGGAATAATTCATTTTCGTTTCAGTTTACAGTTAAAGGCAAATAGTTTGAAAAATGTCTCCTCTAATATCATTACAGAAAAATGGAGATCATTTACACCAATATTAATGTACTTAAACTTTCATTAAGCAAGAGTTTTTATTTCTTTCCCTGATGTCTTTATGAAGATGATAGTGAATGTGTCATCGCTCGATAATGAGTGGGGAAAAAATTGGTTCACGTCTAAAAGAAAGGTTGAAAGCGATTCTTTTAAAATATTAAATAAATGGGGATTTCGATTTAGCTTAATGTTTCCTTCCTTTTATAATGATTTTTTTCTTCCAATCCATGTGGGAAAAATTAATAACAATGGATATTTCTTATTTGAGATTTCATCAAGTATTAAAAATTATTCTCTTTCTCTAGAAACTGTTTTCATTAATTAATCCTGTTATATAACCATGAAGTTTCGATTTTTAAAAAATATGAAACAATATTTCAACAGATTAAATATTTGTAAAGTTAATTTTTTGAAAATTAAGTGTTTCACAAATCGTTGCATAAAATAAGTTATTGCACTGTCTTTTATTCCAGCATAAAACTTTCATTTGTGTGTTCTTTCAGTATACATGAAAGTTATTGGACATATCAGGTGAATATAAAATATGATAGAGGATGCTTTACATTTTAGTAAATATTTTGATACTTTGTGTTACTATGTTGTGTTTTTTTAATATTTGCTTCCTTTTATAGTGAATTTTCCAATCAATGTGGGGAAAAATTAATATAATGGATATTCTTATTTGAGATTTCTTAGCCTTAAAAATTATGCTACAAGTTATTTTCCTTTAATTAATCTGTTATGCAACCACAAAGTTTCGATTTTTAAATGATTTTATTTCGGCAGGCTAAATGTTGTAGTTAATTTTTTAAAAAAAGGTTAGTCATTTATAAATCGTTATTAAAATAAATTCCTGCACTAATCTTTTATTTCACGATGTGCAAAACTTTTTATTTGCTGAAGTATTCATGAAAGTTATTAAAAATATCAGGTGAATATAAAATATGTTAGTGGATGCCTTATATTTAGTAAATATTTTGATATTTTGTGTTGACAGAGATTGGAAGATTGTAGATATCACATGAAAAGACGATCATACATTATTGACTATTAGAAGATCGACAATTATCTGCATATTAAAGACCACGTATTGGTACTATGCAAATTCGATTAGATAAAGACTAATTATATATACACATTCATATTTATTTCGCATGATACCACTTTAAATTTGCCCCCAGTAGTGCTTCCACCTGCACACGGGCATTCAGGAGAAACAGTCAGTCGGCCCCGAGACTCTCCCCCGGAGAAGTACAACTCAACCAGCTTCTGCTGAGAAACGAACCCAAACGTTTCTCATCCCAGAAGCATGCTCGGGAAATATATTCAACTGAATCCCTACATGTGGTTGTGGATCGAAGACTCTCATCTAGATAAGTATATTCCGCGCATCCTGAGCAAACTTGAGTATCGAGGTTTCGGCTTAGATGTGAAATATTCAACGAATCTGAAATTATGTGTCTTTAAATGTGTTAAATATTGTATTTGTGTATTGTTTATGCGCGTGTAAA
>BPLR01009968.1:0-30302 GCA_021605095.1 Caerostris extrusa
AATTTGTAATGCCATTTAAGAAATGAAAACTATTGAATCAGAACAAATTCCGTAAGCATGGTTCCAAAGGTCTTTGAGCTTGGATGAGAAAAATCCATTATTTTTTTTTGTTTGTTCTCATAATTTAATTAGTATTATTTTCTAGTTAAATCTGACATTTGTTATGAAAAATTTATGCTTTAAATTATGATACCGTTAGAGGTTATAGCAGTAGAAATAATATGTTTTTCCAATTTCATGCAAATGAAACATTTAATTTGCATTAAACGACATCGGTTAATATTCACCTGGGCAAACTTTCAGTAATATAATTTTAATTACCAAGTGATTTATAATGAATTTTAGTATTATTTAACGTTTCTAGAAAAGAGCTGAAGCTTTTTTAATCAAATTGTTTAATGGTTTTTATTTCAACTGAATTCATTTAATTTAATTGTAAGCTTTTTTGAAATATATATCTATATATTGTGAGAAAGGAGTTCCATGACTTTTATTTTAATTGCAAAAGATTAAGAATCCCTAATATAAAATTACCACATAACAGTTTGAAATAAAAGAGTTAATAAACTTTTACGAGTTCGAATTCCGGCGGTGCCATGGGTGTTTGTAGTGGTTCGAATCCATTTAAACCGTAGATCCCAGTCTGATACGACTGTAATGTTGGGCCGACAAGCCTACCCCCGTAAAAAGAAATCATCTCATGTTTCGGAATCTGGCAGGCCTTCGCCCATCATCGTGTTATCACGCCATTGAAGATGATAGTTCATTTAGATGAAATTTAAACCTTCAAGAATTTTAACTGTGCTTTTAGCAATTCTGACACTAAAAATGGTGATAATTTTTAAACCCACACCATATTACCTTTGTACAAATCTTGGAAACATGTATTCTAATTCTAGTATTATTGTATTGTCAAAATTTATAATTTTTTTTTTTTTTTAATATTGCGTGCTTAAGTATTAAAAAAATAATTCAGAACCGAAAGACTGCACTGCATCAAAAGAAAAATAAATATATAATGGGTATAAATTTTAGAGAAATCTTCCTTAGAAGTCTGTTTTTTGTCAGAATAGGGATCCAATTAAAGTTAATGATGCTGAATATTTTTTTTAAATAATTGTTCTATTTCATTTACTTATTTCTCAGCAATCAAAACATGATTTGGGTGGCGGAGGAATTGCTTTTCTACTAAACAAGATTCCAGATACTTCAAACTGAAAATTTTAAGCTGTAATTAAATGACAGACATTTGCCTCACGTAAAAAAAAAAAAAAAAAAAAAAAAATAGAATGGAAATGCACTTTTTGATAAATATAGGGTTAAAAATTATCTAATCAGAACAAAAAGAAAAATAAGGTTGTATAATTCGTGCTTTGAAATTTCATATTGCCATGTATTGCGCATCAGTACAATAAATGTCAAAAGATGTTTAAACCAGCTCTAATATTAAATGGAAACTTAATGATTGTTGTAATGTAAATTAATGATTGATTTATCTTATTTATCAACATGCGACTAAATAGCAGAATACTTTGAGTTATGTATGACTCAAAAATTAAATAATTTATATAATAAATGTCCCAATAACCTCGTGTGCACACTTTGCAATACATACTAACTTTTCAAATGTGCTAGATGATATTTAAAACTAGTTTTTTAAAAAATCATACGAGGTTTTCATAATTATTCTATCAATGTTTATTTATACAATACCCAACATGTATATTCTAATAAAAGTGCTATAGTTTCTGTGTTGTATTGTCATAATATATTTGCTGTAATTAAATACAGAGAGTGAAAAATATTTGAACTCTACTGACAGTTTATCTTAGGGTGTGTACCATTTTTTAAAAATCACATTACAAACTTAAACAATTAACTATAAGAACTTAATATTTTTTTTCTTTCTTGCAAATCATTATATGAAAAAAAATTTATATGGTTGTTATTATGTATTCTTAAATGTCTTATTTCTATACATAACATATTTAGGATTTTTTACAAATAGTTTTTTTTTAACAAGCAAATTCAGATCTATAAATAATTCAGTACAAGAAATTTCTAATAATTATTATAAATAATAAAATGAATTTAATATTACTTCTTGACTACAGTTCTAACATTGTTATAGATCAGCAGTGGACAAATGAGAATCATTCTCTATTTAGACCAGTCTTTGAAAGATGGTGCAATTTATTATTGGTGTTTTAAAAAATTATTCTAAAATTCCCAAGTTTATACCATCACTGTATAATTCACCATATATACATTATAAGTAAAAACCCCGCAAAGAATAATACTTTTAAAAATTGTAAATTTCATTCGAACAACTGTGAGGACTCATTATCAGTTCAAGAATTTTTGAAAGAGGAATAGCAAAATGACATATTATTTTACTGTATTATAAGGTAATTTTCAGTTCACAATTTAATTGATTTTATCAAATTATGCACATCTTTAAAAGAAAAACACTTTCAAAAACTGACCTCAAGATTTAATGTCCATTACTGACAATATGCAGCACTTACAAAATTTTAAATTTGATAAAGGAAAAGAAAAAAATAAGTGATTTGTCTCAAACTGCAATTTTCAATCCCTTCAGCTGTTAAATGATCAGAAGAAAGTTCTTTTAATATTAGGACAATAAAGTTGATGAATATTAAGAAAAGAATGAAGAACTTTAATTTTAAAACTAGATTCGATGGTCTGAGAAGTTTCAAATTTACATTGTTTTTTTTTATTAATCCATTTGCAACTTATATTATTACAGTTTCTGATATAATACTATCTGATGCAGCCGAGAGAAATAGAAGTAACATAAATGAAGAAGGGTTCAAACATGAAAGGGGAATTACAAATGCTTACGTACATTTCTTTCCTTGATAGAATTTTTGAATTTGGTACCAGAAGCAAAGTAGTTTACTGACCTTTTCAACTTTTGGTACAATAAATTCCTCTTTTTATTTATAGCCAACTATGAAATTTAAGTGAAAATATTGCTCATAATTAACGAATCGGCATCTTAAAGAATTGGTATGAATAGCTTTGATAAATTACACACAGATTATAAAAATTATCAAAGGAAAATCGACTGAATTCTTAATTATTAAATGTTTTTTTTAACACTGTTTACTTTGATTTTTAATAAATTTAAATTTAACATGGCACCCAAAAAGATTATGGAACCTGTATGAGGCTTCTATTATTATAGATGAATGTAATTATTTAAATTGGATAGAGATGAATATCATTAAAATTAAATTAATAAAAATGTTTTAAATTTATTAATGTTTTTTATTTAAAATCTGGTTATTATTTTGTTTATTGTATACAACTAATTTTTCAAGTAATTAATTTTTTATATAAATGTATTTTATTTTTTTATAATTTGAAAAAAATTGTTAACTAATTAATGATTTTTAAAACATTTTGAATTATTATATTAATAGCAATTTCATCAACTTTAAATTCAATCAACACATAACCATAAAGATTTTTAAACTGATTATTCACATAAATGACTAACAATAAAATATTTATTTTACAAAAATATTTCTGCTTTTGTCAGAAAATACAATTAACTGACTTTTACATTTCAGCCGGTTCAAAATAAAATGCATGTTATAAAAATTAATAAAAAAAGTCAATATTAGATGAAAATTATTAACTAACAATGCTTTTTGAAATAATATTAATTGGGATAAGAAGATTTTTTTTTTTTTTTTTTTTACAGAAACAATTTTTATCAGATTTTGCAAAGCCAATTTTAAATATTACTTCAAATTCATAAGAAATGTGGTACATAATAATAAGTAAAAGTTTACAAAATATTTTTTGTCAAATTCTCGTGTACACAAGGAAGAAGGTAAAATAAAAGGTTGTCTCAATGAATACTTTATAACAATTTTATGCACAGATAAATATTTCCCAATTTCACAATCTTTTTTTAAATTTTTGTTTTACACGTCACAATTAAATATACTTACGTTAAAAATGAGGTATATAAAAATTAATGAATGCCAAAACATTTGAACACAATTATTATTATATACATGCAACATTCAAGTGAAATCACTTTTATTAAATAGCTTCAATGATGTCTCCGGTAATATCTTCTATGCTAGGATTATCAATGACAATCATGTAGGTCTCTTCTTCTTTTACAGCACATTCTTCTTCAGACATTTCTGTCTTTATAACAATTTGATCACTATTCACAACCCACGAGTTGTTGCTCAGATTAGAAACAAAATTTTCATTGCTTTCAGAGGTTGACATATCATCACCACCTAAGGACTCAAGAGTTTCAAAGGTTTCACCCCTGGTGCAAGAATGCTTCATCACATGCCGCTTGTAACTTCCCATTTGTAGAAACTGTTTACCACAAGTACTACAACTATATGGCAAAGAACCCGAATGAGTCACTATATGCTTTTCTAGATTCCCAGCCCTCTTAAAACATTTGCCACAAATATCACAAGTATGAGGTTCTTCACCACTGTGTACAGCTAAGTGCTGTTTCAAGCCAGTTTCATGGCTGAAAGATTTATCACAAATATCACACGTGAATGGCTTATCTGCAGAATGGGTTGCCATATGTTTCTTTAGATACCCTACTTTCGTAAAATCTTTCCCACATATACTACAAGTCAAAGGCAAACCATCCTCTTCATGTTTCTGTATATGGCGCCTCATGCCACCAACCTGTATAAATCCTTTCCCACATATAGGACACGTATGTGGTCTTTCACCTGTATGTATCATCTCATGTTTTTTAAGATCACTTAACTGATTACATGTTCTTCCACAAGTTGTGCACGTATGTGGACTTTGTCCTAAATGAACCATTAAATGAAGTTTCAAATGATGAAGTCTGTTGAATTTTCTACCACATATGTAGCAACTGAAGGGTCGTTCTTCCTCGGGCATGTGTGTGATCATATGCTGCCGCAATTGGTTCATCTGATGAAAACTTTTGCTACATTCACTACAAGGGAATAATCGTTCTCGGGGCATTGTGAACATATATTTTTTAACACTTAACTAATAATATATATTTTTTTTTCACAATCTCTCTCATGGAAGAAGTCCCTGAAAAATATATCAATAAATTACTGAAATAAAACATATTGAATTTTCAGATTATAGTAACAATTTAATATTTAGTAACTTACTTTCGCTCTAGTTGATACAAATATCAACAAAGACATAGTATTAATTTAAGTACTAATATAATCAATAGTTATTTGTATAAAATAAGAGAATTTTCATTTTCTTAAGCAGAAAAATAATATGACATTTCACTCAAAGACTAAATGAAGAAGATAAAAATAAAGGAAAATTTTTAATTGGAACAAGAAGCTTGAAATAATATATATTATATAATTCTAACATACAATTGCTTACCTGCAACATTGAATTTTAATTAAGCTTTGTTCAGATAATTTAATGACTTTTTATAAAAAGCATCATCAAATAAAGCACAATAATGAACTATAAAAGGATGATGAATTCTTATGAATTATACTATTCTGCGATTTGGCCATGCAATTTAATTTATTTAGGGTACGGATTTTTAAAAAAAAGTCGTTCGAAATCTTTTTGACTTCTAGATAATAACTAAGAGTCGATCACGGTGTATTCTTTCACAACGAACTGAAATACACAAAAAGTTATCAGACTTCTGGTTCCATTATTTTACAGTAAAGTACTGAAAATTTTAACATCAATAAGCATAGAACACTCATATATAATATACATTAAATCACACACACACACACACACACAAAAAGCAACAATCGAAAACTAAAATTCTTAAAAACCAAACTAGATTTAAAAATAATTATTATTATTATATCCATGCTTTATGATGTGCTTATAACGCCATAAATGCATGGAAGCAACGCCATAAAGCATGTTAGAATAGAAATACAATTAACGTTTCATGCCTTTAAGGCATTAATAATCAAATAGAAAGTTATATAGCACATAGCAAACATTGGATTAATGAGATATTTACCGCTGGGGAAATTCAAACAAAAAAATTACTACTTTTCAACCTGGTAACAGAATAATTCTTACAACGAGAAAGAACCAGGTTCATAGATAGTAATATAAAAATGGTGGTGAGATTATGGATGTAGTAAGCAGCTCATTAGGATATTTGCGATTAAGTTTTATTTAACATATATATGCCTTAAAAAATTTAAGATATAATTTTATTATCAATTTAAATTCTTTAAAAATAATTTCTATGAATTTTGTTACCATTTATAGATTAATAATTTATTTTAGAAATTTGCTCTGGGTTGTGACGTCATGTAAATAATATTTTACATTATGATATGTAATAAAAAAATAGGCAGAATTTTTTAAATAATTTTTTAGGAGTATGCTTTGACTTCATTATAACCTATCTTTGAAATTTTTTACTGTTATGAAATTTAAATTTCCAATTTGATTTAGTTTTCTGTTTAGGGATATGGCAACTGTCAAACTCACGATATTTGTTGTTGTTTATTCTTTGGATGTTTAAGTGTTGTGGTGCTTTATTAATTATTTTATTCTGTTTCTGTTCGTTTTTTGTTTAGTGCAATGATGCCAACCTTTCGAGAAAAAGTGGGTGGTTTTCTACGACAGCTCTCTACGGGACAGGAAAAGAAACCAGATTATAAATCACCATGTACCTCTCCAACTTCAACTGGGTCCTTCATACATAAATATTTATTAGGGTGCGATTTTTAATAAATTTTGCTTTGACAATGTATATATATATGAGCATTTGTTTTTATTATCTAGATAAAATATAAATTAGAATGAAGTACAATAAAAAATTTGCCAGTTCTGCCCTATTCTTATTGATAGCCGAATTCGTATATCACATCCGCAAATAAGGTACAATAGTTTTGGATAAAATTGGTTTCCTGTATTTATTTCACAATTATTAATTTACGCGTTATCCTTTTGAACGAATCTATATTTTTTTCATTTTTAAGAAACAAAATGAATACTTATAAAAAAAAAAAAAGTGAATAATGCAAAAACAGTTCAACATTATAGATTAATATGTGTATAATAAGTTGTTTCGTCTGATGAAAGTGAAAAATATAAGTGAAATATAAATTTTTAAGTGCAAAAAATAATAAAAAAAAAAAAATCTTATCACTCTCTCACTCAACATCTTATCATTCTCTCATTCAACTATAGTACTGTGTTTCTGTTTCTTATGGAAGCACTCTTTCATCATAAAACATTTTTTACCATATATCAGGCTCTATCATAGTACAAAAGTACCATAACGGAATTTGATATAAATTCAACCTCTAGAAATTTTTTCTTTATTCAAGAAAAATTAAAATGTATAACTACAGCATGATTTTTTTTTAATTCTGACTAACATTATTATTTTCATTTGAGTTAAAACATTTTGCTTTGAAAATAATATGCTTTAATTTAGTTACTCTTTTGAAGCTGATAACTTTATAGTTACATGAACACTTGAATTGTAGGCTAAATGTTTATATTCAACAAATAAGTGTGTGCATTTTGGAATAACTTTCTATGATTCTATATTTTCTTGTTACAGTCATTCTTTTTGTGTACTCAGTTGGTAATAGTAATTTATATTTTACAGAGAAGTGAAGAAATACCACCCTGAAGTTTTATATGGAAAATCCTATTATGAGTTGCCAGTTAAAGAAATAGCCCCTTTATCTAGAACTGTATTGTCTGCTTGTACTGGACCTCAAGGTGGCCTGACAACTGTAGATCTTGAAACTAAACCATTTGAATTTCCTGATGTAGATGTTCATTTCATTGATGAGGATCATAGAGATAGTTCTGAGAATTTGGTGAAACTTAAGGACATAGTACAGGAGGACACTTACACATCGGCTCATGATGGTAAAACTCTTGTTTAAATGTAAAAAAATTGTAAATGAAACGTTTTGTCTATTTCAAAGATATATTTTTCTTTTTCGTTAATGTATTTTTGGGAAGTCATTTAAATGTTCATTTAAACATAAGGAAATAATAACTTGAAATTTGTTAATGTGTATACTAGGTCAAATTGCAGTTTAGGGACTGTTGGTATTTGGCAATTTGTGTTGGAGCCAAATGGGCAATAAATCAGAAAATATTAAAACTTCTTATCTGCTGAAAAATTACTTCATTAACGTATTTTATCATATTCTCTAGCTTTATTGCTTTTTAACAGGGATTCTCATTTTTTGATTGTTAAAGGAACACTGCCATAAATTAGGATCTAAGTAAGGAAGAAAATCTTCACCATCCTTCACATTAACACTGAAATTTTTTTTTTTCTTACATATTCAGGGGAGAGCTTTGGTGTAAAGAAGAATGAGTGAACAGGAATTACTGTTGCTTTACCAAATTAAAGAAAGCAATTTGTGACATTAAAAGAAATTGATAATATTGTATAGTCGTGATTCTAGATATATTGAAAGATAACTAAACTTAACTTATGTCTTAACACAGATTTTAAAAACTCAAAAGAAAAAAAAAAAAATTGAACCATGGTTTCTCTTAACAATTTTTTTTTTTATTGGTGATTCTTTTTCTGTTAAAAATAGCAATGACATTTTTTTTTTGCTTTTTTGCCTGCTTTTAAAAGGGTTTTTGCTGGCTGATATCCCCCATCACACTCTCCATTTCTCTAAACTTAAAAGTGATGATTGCAGTGTTGCGGAGGGGGGGGAGTAGTGTTTCTTGTATCCATAGCATATCTTCAAGCTACATGTTCCCCTTTGGGTAGAGTTAAATGAGTAACAGCTGTGCAGCCCTTGCTTATGACATAAAGATAATCTGTCTGTATTGCCAGCTGCATTAGAAAAAAAAAAAAAAAAAAAAACAACTATTAACCACTTAAATTGTCTCATCCAATGCTTCTGTTTAATTTTCAGCTAGACCTTTTGTTAAAAAAGAAAATGTCATAGTAAAGAATCTAATTTTTCATTTCAGTGTGTTAAATAAAAGTAAAAATTGATTGATAACATAAATTTTTAATATTTAAAATTATAATTAAATGTTTATATTTAAAATTGTACTATAATTTCAACTCAAGTCTGCATTTATTTATTACTATATATTTTATTCAGAAAAACATTTCAAAACTATGTTTATTTGATAAGTTTAAAGTAATTAAATGTTTTTAAAAAATTATTTATATATGTAAAATTGACAATTTTTCTTGAATGGAGAAAAGTAACTCCTAATTTCATTCACTAATATTAAATTTCATTTTTTAAAATTGAAAATTGAAAATATTCTTCTTATCTATATAAAATTGGCCAGATATATTCACCCTACTTATTCAGAACTGCCAGATGAGTTCTGGTTTTTAAAAATCTGTTTTCAATATAATAATTTGGATCTTTCACTAAAATTAAATGCCAAAATAAAAATATTGCAAAAATGTCGATGCCCTATAAAATAAAATGATGGACTAAATTTTT
This sequence comes from Caerostris extrusa, assembly GCA_021605095.1. NCBI lineage: Eukaryota > Metazoa > Arthropoda > Arachnida > Araneae > Araneidae > Caerostris > Caerostris extrusa. Next base: position 9,474 of record BPLR01009968.1, read on the forward strand.
TTTTTTTTTTTGTAAAAATTTTATTTAAATATTTTAAAACTATTGAATATATTTCATTTCATGCAATTTACATATTTATTAAAACATATTTAAGAAGAATTATTAAAGGACATGTTTATTAAATCAATGCTTTTTAAGTTTATTATCATATTTAATTAAAAAACAAAAATATTACTTCAAAGAAATGTTCAAATTTTTTTAAAAAATAAAACTTTGCTCATATAAACAAATTAATCTATAGATATTGAGCCATGGCCTGATGTAAATCCTAGCATATCTGATAGTAATGGTGAGCCACTGAAAAAAAGCTGAGATTGCTGGTATTAAAGATTGGTTTTCACCTTGTGAATCAGCTTATGGTATTGCTACAACATTATATGAGTGCCATCCAGTGACAAAAGAAAATGCAGGTATCTTTTGTTAATTATATGAAATTTAAAATTGTCTTTTCTCATAAATACTGTTTATATTGTATTTCCATCTTAGATATCTATGCATACACACACATAAAGTGGTTATCAAAATAATAGAAGCACAATAAAGAAGAATTATAAGGAATTTTCATTAATATTATGTAGGACCAGATTTGGCATGTAATACAGCTTTGATTTGCCTAGAAATTGAATCATGCAAGTACTGAATGAATAGAGCTTAGAAGATTGTTGAACCATCCTTCATGGAGATATTGTGAAAGTTCTGTGAGAGGTGAATGTGGAGGATATCAATTCGGATTGATCATTCTAAAACAAGACCATAACAGTTCAATGATAATAAGGTCGGTGCACTATGCAGGCTAAGGCAAATTTTTCTCTTCATCCTCTTGTTCATCAATCCATGGTTGGACAGTTTCCATAACATGAATAGGAACATTATTATCCTGGAAAATTCCATCTTCTGCAGGAAACAAAGTTTGCATCATAGGATGAATCTGATCAGCTAAAACTTCTTTATACTTCTCCTCAGCATTGGATTAGCAGAAAACCATGACATGGCTGCCCGTACCATGACAAATCCACCTCCATGCTTGATAGTTGGTAGGAGACAATCATGATCATACTCATGTGTAGGTGTCCTCCAAACATTCACCCTGTCCCATTATGGGGAAAAGTGTGAAAGATGATGTGTGTGCCTGGTGATGATGGATTTAGAAATGCTTAAAAGCTGAGATGTTCCAGTCATAGTTGTTCCAGCTAGTCAGGTTTCTACAATTTGGTCTCTTTGAAAGTCTGTGAGGCCAGACATTTTATGCTTTTTGACAGAAATCCAACAAGTATATACAACTTCATATGCATTTTATGCATATGTACATAATGCATATGAATTTGTATATACTTGTTGGATTTTTGTCAAAAGCGTAAAATGTCAGGCCTCACAGACTTTATTATATATATTTATATATATATATATATATATAATACATACATACAAACATACTCAAACTTATTTATACATATAAACTAATATACTTTTTTACAATATTATTGTAATAAATTAATAGCAAGAAAAAATTAATTTGGCTATGAAAGAAAAATTAGTATTGATTAGATGTAGACACAAATTAAATTATCTTATGTAACAGTAGAGAAATAAAAAAGAAAATTGTTCAATCTTAAACTCATCCACTTTTGAAATGTGCAAGCTCTTAAATTATTTTGAGACATTTAAAAACTTAATATTGTTATGAATAAATGCTTAATTTAAATATAATCCACAATGGAGAAATAATTGTTAATTCTTCTCTCTTTTCGCAAAGATCGCAATGTCAATAAAAGCTGGTTAATATTATTTATCATTAAAATTAAAGTCACATTGAAATAATCAATATAAGTTACTTCACTTTTTTTTTATTAGATATACAGGTAATGTGTCATTCCTAAAAATTGAGAGACACATAGTAAAATTAAAAATATATTTATCATATCAGAAATTTAATATGTTATAAATTTTATCTTTGTCATTCATTGTATCATTTTATGTATTCCATTAAATCTATACAAATAATAACTACCAGCTTAATAAAATAAATGATTAACTAGGAACCTTATATTAAAATACAATATAAATTACTTAAATAGTGTAAGATTTTAGCTGCAAAAAGAACATTTTAAGTAATATGATCTTATATTACTATAATCTTAATATTAAAAGTTGTTAGCTTTTTTTTTTTTTTTTTTGTTGCACCACAATCATATTTTTTTTCTAATTATACCATTGCTGGTTATTTGTTTCATAATTTCTTGTTTATCACCTGCATATTGTAGATCATAGACACTTCAGAATTTTTAGATGTTAATTATAGACTACTATATACAATCTGAACTTTTACCCTCTGAGTATTCAGTAAAAATTATTCCCAAAAGTTGTTGCCTAAAAATGCTATATTTTCCTAAAAAAATAATTGACAAAACTCAGTCTGTAAAAGAAATAATTTTTTTTCCAAAATTATGGATTTTATCCAAATTGTAAATAGTAACTTTTAGAAGTGGTCCTGATGACTGAGTGGCTAGTACTCTGTACCACAGGTATCGGGTTCAAATCCTGGTGTTTCCATGGGTGTTTGTAGTGTTTCGCAATCCACTTTAAACCATAGGTCCGGTTCTTATAGGATCATAGAGCTTTGCAGGGGCATTGTTACTCTGCATCATTGGCTTATCTTCAAGCTACACGCGCCCCCTGGGTAGTGCAAAGTGAGTGACGTCAGTGCAGCCCTTATGGCATAAAAGATCACAGTCTATTTGCCAGCTGCATTAGAAAAAAAAAAAAAAAAAAAAAAACTTTTGAAGATGTGACTTTTAAGAAATGTAATCAATGTGTATAAAAATAAATATCCAAAGAAACAAATAATTAAAATCACTTTTCAGAAGGCTAAATTAATAACTTATTAATTCTAGTTAATATTTAAATCTCTGTAACAAAGGTAAGATGAATTAGCATATGGTCATGCATTAGTAATTGTCACTGTGGGTTATAAACAGGAATTTACAGTATATATTCATATAAAGGGAGAACTTTTCAACTTTGCCTCATCCTATCCTAATCTGCTTAAGGAATTCTTAAAGTGTTGTGTAAAATTTAACTAAAAATTGTAGAGATAACAGTATATATTTTCATTTAAGTGAAATTAACTATTTTTTTAATTATTCGAATAGATGTGCTCATAGGAAACATAACATTTTTGCATCTTAATCAATTGCAAGCATTGCCTGATTTCTTTTAAATATTTTTTTTTTTTGTTACTCCTTTCCAAAATCATATCTAAATTCTTTGATTTAAGAATACTAATCACTTTTAAACAACTTTTTTAAATATTAAGTATCAGTTATTTTCAAGTGTCTCCTGATGATGAAACTATTTTGAATGTCTTTTTGAAAAATAATATCTTTATAAACAATTCAATTTTCATGTTTTTTTATATTTTAAAAATAAGCAACAGAAAAGTCATCTACTTTCTAAGTCATCAAGAGTTTTACTGTTTTCACAGTTTATTGAATCTAAATGTTGATTTTGATACAAAATATTTTACATTAAAGATCTTTGTTAATTTTATGTTTACATCATAAACATTGCTCGTCATTCTGAAGCGGCCTGATGGTCAATTGGATGGTACTCTGACTTTTGGTACCACAGACTCCAGGTTTGAATCCTGGTGGTTGTTGGTTAGTGGTTTGGAATCGACGTTAAACTGTAGGTTCTGGTCTGTTTAGCCCTCATGTGCACAAGATGACCGTAGTGCGACAAACCAAACCATGATTCTGAATTCTAAACCTTTGTTGAATGGCTTTGTATTGATGTTAAATTTTGAATGTTCTGCTTGTAGAATGTATTTTGAAAATAAAACATGTTGAGGAATAAGCTAATCTCAATGAAAAATAGATTGGAAAAAGAAATGTTTTCAGAATTAATATTTTGTTAGTAATAATATGCAAAAAAAAAAAAAAAAAAAAAAAAGAAATGTATGTTATATTTAAACAGCATTTTTTTTTTTTTTTAGGTAATCCTATTGCAGATGCATTTGCTGTGGTCATGAGGGAAAATAGTGCTCTTTTTAGTTTTGGCTGATGGAGTGAATTGGGGTGAAAAGTCCTGTTTAGCTGCTCGATGTGCAATACATGGATGTGTTAATTACCTCAATAAAGTTCTTTACAGGGAAGGGGCTGGAGATATTTCCTCATTGGTAAATGCAATATTTATAATATTATTTATTTTTTAATGTGTAATAAAATATTGTTTTTAAGAAAAATTTTAATTTTAATTTTTAATAATATTTTGATAAATCAAATAATAAGATATAATCAGCATTGTTTTTATTTATAATTTTCTAAATATCTGATATGCATGTGATGAGATAACTAGATCTTGGTATCCAGTTTTTACTATTTATGTGGAGTTTATAATTGATATTTCATCTCATCGTTCATTTCTTAATAATTCCTCATTTCAAATTGTATAATATAAATAATTTTTTCAATTTAATTTATAGTAATTTGTAATGACTTTGTATTACTGCTATACTGCAGTTGAAATGTCTTTTTTACTAATTTTGAATTAGTATCTTTATTGTGTTATAAACATATTCTATGAAAATTACATTTCAGTAAGAATTTAAAGGTATGTTGTCTTCATGAAGAATATATTTATAAACATATTATATTTTTAATGTTAAATGTAAAAGAAATCCTTTGTTTTTTTTCTTTCGATTCAGTTTTAAATTTATTGAACTAAATATCAAAATCAATTTAATGAATATTTAATTGATATAATTTTATATTTTCTTATATTATGTGAAAGCGACTGCTAAAGTGAAGGATTATCATCATCATTATTCATTATGACCCATAATTGTTTAAATCATTTACACTTTTTATTTAATAGCTCCATTCTTATAAATTGTAGCTGTTTTCAAGAATAATAAGTTGTTTTACTAAAATTTAAATATTCATATCTATTTAAATATCTATATTAATATGTAAAGTTATTTCACTTTTATCTCTCTACTTAATTCTGTAAAAGATTATAACTTTGAAAATAGTTATCAATGACATGACTATCTGTGAATATGGTAGTGGTTTTTGATAATTTTTATTATTAAAAAATTAAATACCTTGATTTGGTTGGGCTTTCTTCTTATGTTAGGAATCATGTCATTTAAATGGATGATCTGAAATTATATAGAAATGATAAATTTAACACAAATTAAAATAAACGCCATATCATTTGCGGCATATTATATAAGGAATCTTTTAATATAAATAAGTTCAGTGAGTTAAGAAAAACATCATAAGTTTAAATACATTCACAGAAATATTTATTATTACTGAATAAGTTAGACTTATCATTATTAGATTTTCTGTAATTTATAATTTGTAAAATAGTTACATTTTGCTTTATACTGAAATTTTTGAAATGCAAAATAAAAAAATTTAACAAAAATAAATTTAAAAAAAAATTATTTCATTTTTTTTATGTATTGTTCTCAAGTTTTTGTGTTTTCACAGGATATATTTATAAGTTTGCTAAGATCCTTTAGCGAAGCCCACAACCTTATTCTCCAGGAGAATGGAACACTCACCACATTATGTGCAGTTGTTGTTGCCCAGCTCAAGAAGTCGAACAAGTTTATTGCTTGTGCATGTAATGTCGGCGACAGTTTAGCTTATATTTACAGTCCTAAGTATGGAGTTAGGGAAATAACCCAAGGTATGTTTTCATTTTTTACTTGACATTAACGTGACTTTATTTTTACTTGACATCAGTGACATTGACATTAATTCTTGGATATGACTAATTTTATATGCTGCATTTTAACCATTAAAAAAAGCTATCATTATGGCAGACTTATTATTATTATTATTTTGAAATGTTCATCTGTAATGGATTTTTTTCTGTTTACTAAGAAACTATTTTTTAATTTATGATAGATATAATAATTCTTCTTTGGCCAAAAGTATGTGAAAACCTTTAAAAATATCCATGGAAAATGGAAAAAAAATAAAATATAGCATTATTGATGGTGATAAAAACATGGGTAGAAAAATTGTTGGTCTCATATTACAGACCGTTGAAAATGATGGTTCAAAACCATTAGTCATGAATAGCATCATCCATCAACAGTCTTAGATGTGTCAAAATTTTAAAGCCAATCCTGTCAGCTGTTAATTATATTGCAGGCTCTCAATATTTGATCACTGCACTTAATACTCTTATTACTTCCATGATTTTATTGAATAGATTGGAAATGACTTGTCATATTATAAAACAGAACACTGACTTAGCTATAGAGAAGTTCTAATGCAATTTTTTGAGTTCTGATCAATAATAGAAGTTTTCTTGGTTGAAAAGAGTTGTCCAAGAAATGATTTTGACAAAAAATTCATTTTTTCAACAAAAAATGTTCATGTAATTCAATGTACGCCAAGCATTCAGTCAGCAAACTGAGATCTCATATTTGGTAGATTTTACAAAGGAATCTTTAATAAGCTTCTAAGTCTGTTTTTCCAGATTTTAATGATATAACAAATTACATAAAGGTTTTTCAAAATTCTGTAAAACCGACATACAAACTCTTGCCTCCAAATGAAAATTATTAATTTGCAGTGTAGAGATTTTTTTAAAGAAAAATATTTAAATTCCTCATTGCTGGAATGTTATAAGGGTCTTCCACTCACATAATTTGATCAGTTGCATAAATTTGCTTGTCAGTATGACTTATGATGATATATACAATAATACTTGCATCAAATATGACTTCTTAAAAAATTTTTTGGTGTTCATCTTAAATGAATATACTAATTTAAAAGATTTTTATTCTGCTTATTTTTCTTAAAGTACAAGTAGTATACTTTAATACTTATATTCTATTATTATATTTTTAGGTTCTCATGATATTTATTCAATGAGGGATATGAGAGATGCATTAGGTGCTTTAGGTCCAGTTGATGGTATAAATCCTGAACTGAGCAATCTCACACTTTCCATGTCTGAATTAGACCCTGATGACATAGTTTTTCTAGCTAGTGATGGTATTTCTGACAACTTTGATCCAGTTGTTGGAAAATTTGCCATTCCAAGAAAGATTGATAAGCGATCAAAGACACCCACAGAACTCAGGCTACAACAACCATTGACCCCAAAGGCTCAAATCCTGTTAGTCCAGTGAACACCCAAACAGAAAAAGAGACTTTCGATATTGACCTTAGTTTGCCAGTGGTTGAAGCGCATCAAAGGCACGAACTGACGCTGCTTCGAATGGAGGATCTCATTATTAATGGGGTTAATGAAGGTGATAGCCCTTGTAAAACTGCTCAACAAATCTGTGAACAGATGATTGATTTTGCTGAGAAATTGACCATAGCCAAGCGACGCATCTTAGAAGATCCAGATCTTTACAAGAATGATGACATGAAAGTCAATCAGGCAGGCCAACGCATGCGACGGAGAAAAGTTGGAGAAAACTCTCAATGGTTCCTGGAAAATTGATCATGCCTCAATTGTTGCATATACTGTCGGAGCAAGGTTTGAAGAAAAATACCTCTAATAGCAGAGTGTGAATCCTATTCAGATTTAAAATGTTGAATTTGTTAGCATTATGAATTTGATTCTCTTCGGATATTTGGCATTTATATTGAAATTTCTAATTTTATATATCCTGTTAGGTTTTAAAGCAAAAAATATCAAATTTAGTGTTGTTTGTACCTTAAAACATTTAATATGTTAACAGAATTCAGAATATATAGATTATAACTTATAAAAGTTGCAGCATTTTGTGCAGTGTTTTCACATGTTTTCTTTCTCAATGATTTGTATGAAATTAAAAATTTTTTCAAATTATGGATTTGAATCATCTCTGCCATTTGAAGGTTGTTCCATTTTAAAGTTATGTAATTACTTGTCCTTAATGAACAAATTTAGTTACTTTTTTAGTTTACACTTTAAAATATACACGAAAATAGTCTAATTGCAAAACAATCAATGCATGCAACTTGTCGATGAACTTGCCTATTTATTTTCAAAGTTATGTATTCTTTTTAATTCAATATATTTTGATATATTTGCTATTAAAAAGTGGTTCTTTGATAGAAATTGGTGCATGCTATTTTACTGCTTTCAAAATTTTAGGTTAAGCTGTAGAATGCTATAAATCAATTGATTAAGGAATCAATATTGGGAGGAGTTTTTAGTTAGATTTCATAAGAAAATGATTTTTTGTGTGCGTGTTTTAATATTCTATTTGTGTAAATGCCTTTAAAAGTTTTTTGTGTTTAAAAATGTGTGTGCACATTTTTCTATCTGTCTTTAGACTGTGATCAAACTATATTCAATCTTGTACAGCATGGCTATGCAACTGTTAAGAAATGTATAGCATTTAAAAAAAAAAAAATGTTGTTTAGTAACTATGAATCAATCAAAAATCATGTTAAAATTGTTTTAAGTAAATTTTATTAGATAATATTTTAAATGTTTAATTTTTTTCGAATTGTAGCTATTTATTTTTGTGTTTTAGTTAGCATACTTTTAGTTATTTAAATTGATTGACTCCCTTTTTATATGAAACTATTTCTATATTTTGAATTTATGTCAGAACTTCCAATGCGGCATTAAAAGAAGAGAGTGTACTTATTTTTCATTTTAAAAAAAAAAAAAAAGGATTGCATGTTTTTCAAAATTAGAAATTGTTTTACATAAAAAAAAATTTTTTTTTAGAAATCGTAGGAATCTTTTCCATTTTTGCAACTGGGTGCAATATTTTATTAGTGATATATAACTCATTTAATTCAACGATAACAATAAAAAAAAATTTTTTAAACTTTTCATGAGATGGGTGTTAAGTTGAAGTGATGATCCTAAAGTATATCAAGTGTTTATGTGAGTTCTTATGATTATACTGTAAAATCATGCCATCAAAAATTCAATTTGTATAGTGTTGAAACAAATGAGGATATATATATGGAGTTGATTTTTCAACTCTATTAAAAGCATTTCTCATCATCATGATTTATGATCTCAATACTTTTGTACTTAAAAATCATTATTTTTATATATTTTTACTTTTGTTAACTTTTATCATTTGCTTTTGGATTGTCAAAAAGTTGCCAACTTTTTTTCAATTGTTTGTTCATGTTTAAATTCCATGAATGATTAAGTGAAAAGCTTGAATATTCCTATAATAAGAAAAAAAAAAAAAAATTAAAATTGAGTGTGGCATTATTATTGATTTGTGTCTATTGGTACATTGGTGTACCAATAGACAGTAAAATATAAACTATTGGTGTACATTTTGATTGCTTTACAATTTTGCATTATAGTTTATTAAGCTTGCAATTGTGTACAAAATCATTACATTTGAAAAATTTTATAACTCAAAATTATTTAATTATTTATATGTATGCTATTTTTCTGAAAAATAGTATTCTTTAAGTTTGAATTTCATAAATGCTTATTTTTTTTTGTGTTAATCAATGAATCTTGTAAATTTGTTATGGTATTTAAAATGATTTTACACAATTTTCAACATATATGTATATTTGAATGGAAATCAAGTATCATTAATACACTTGGGATGCTATTTTTCCAATTTTATACTATAGCTATTGTGATACAATCCCTCCAAAATATAGCATGAGTGATACGTTCTTTGCTCTTAAATAAGTAAATGGTGTGCATAACCATTTAAAGTAAATGTACCCATAAATAAATGAAGTTTGTTCCCATTTGTAATTTCTATTTAAAATCTATTATATTTTTGAAATTCATTTTGTCGATGTTTTTATATATGATTTAATAATATGGATTTTAAATGAGTAAATTTCTTTAATATTAATTTAGATATATCTTTCTTCAAACTTCAAACCGTCTTCGACTTCTATCTTCAAATTTTACTAAATTAATTTTTTTTTTCCCTCCCTCTCTTACTTACCTGAAATAACAACAAAAATTGTATTTACTCATAAATATATTTAATAGAATTAACATTTAAATGCAATTTATCCAGCTATTTAAAAATTTTTCATGAATTTTCGTTTTTTATTTTGTTAAAAAAAAAAAGTTTCTTTAATGAAAGTGCATTGCTAAATATTTTATTTTATAATATTATCCAAAGTACTGTGTAATGGATATAACAGTCATCGTTTCAGTTTTTAGTAGTTTTTATTGCTTCCTTTATATTAGTGTGAAATTGTAAATTAATGTAAAAGTGAAATTTATATCAAATGAACTATATTTTATACCTTAAAAACGAATTATTTTTTGTTGCATCTTCCCATAAATATTTTGTTTTAAATAATGCCATTTTAATATTCATATCTATCCTTTTTACCTTTTTTATATACTTTTTTTTTTATTATTTATTTATTATTTTCTTTTACTGTGATATAATAAATAAACTGTTGGTTTCCAAATTGGTTTAGTATTATTACATAGTTTTCAAGATTATAAATTAAATTTTTTTTTTTAAATGGTTGCTCAGGAAAATAAAATTTCTTAAACATTTCTATGGTTAATGATGTTAATACTAAAGTTCAAATAAATAAATAATGAGTGATGGGTAAAAAGAAACATTGATGAATAATGAGGCCAAAGATAAATTAAGTTATCCATGAGAGCAAAACATGTCTACCATTTCAAAATTTGTTGTTCTTTAATGTGTGTTTATAATTTTCTGGAAGTAGTGAATAAAGTATTAATAACTGATTTCATGAAATAGCTACTTATAGAAATTATTTTTAAAATGAAAAGTGTGAAATGTTTTGCTTAGTTACCTTGTCCCCTTTTGCTTATTTACTTTTTTTTTTTAAAAAGATAATCTAGAATTGTTGAGGGGGAGCTTGTGGAGTGAAAAAGGGAAAAGTTCTTGCCAACAAAGATTTTTTTTTCTTCTTTTTAGTATGTAGAAATATGTTGTAATTTCAAAAGTCCTTATATTTACATTTTGTGTAAATATATCTTTTAGTAAATAGGTTTATTCTGATGTGTAGTGCAGTAAATTGCTTTGAAGTGCAATTATTTTGAGTGTGAATTCTCGTTATGCGAGTCACTCGATTCACACTAGATGTTTTTTTTTTGAAAAATCCGGGTAAGGATCACTAACTTATGTACTTTTAAACTATGCTATATAAACAAATGCATTTGAATCATGTTTTTTAGATAGAAAAAAAAAGTTATTTTTATAAGTCTGTAATCAAGTTTCTATTTTTCATTTCTTAAAGCTTTATATATATATAAGCAATAACTTTTGGTGTTACCTGTTGTGTATTTATGTATTTTTTAAAAATATTGTTTGTTTTCGATTTTTATTTATGTGATCAAAATTTTTTGTAACATTCCTTAATATAACAAAAATATTTTATAATAAAAATATTTTATTTATGGTTGTTTCAAACAATAATCAAATTTTTTTTTATATTTTTCTCGAAACTTAATTTGAAAATGTGCCATTTATTGTCGATTTTAAAATAGTTAATATATTGTTGATTATTAATTTCTACTTAAGTTTGATTAGAATGTGAAAATTTTGTAATTATTATTGAATTTTTATATCTACTTTGTGTGTATAGAAGGTTGCATTATATCTGCCTATATTTATTTGTAACTGCTTGCTAATGCTGCTAATCTAGTCATTTGCTATGTTTTTATATTTACTTTTTTTTTTTTTTTAATTCTGTGAGATAATTTAAAATTTTTTCAAATCAAAATCTAATAATAATGGAAGATTATTGCAGTAGTGTTCTGCATATGTGTTTATATATTATGCATTTTTATCAGTGAAAACAAACTATTATTATATATGTATAACAATTTCAAATAATATGCATTTAGTTCTAAAAATTATATGTATAGTTATGACAACTAATAGAGCAAATATCAAAGCTTTTGTTTTATTTGTAATATTTTCTGCTTTGATATGAATTATTTTTTTTCTTCTCTAAACACAACGTGATATTGACATTTCATATTATTATAGCTGCATTTTCCTGTTATTTAATATGATTTTCATTTATATCTATAGATTGTTTAATAAAAATCAGGAAAATATTTCTATAAGAAATTCATTTATGAATTGGATGAATACTGTTGTTAAGGAAGGATATGCAAAAATGGTGCTTGTTCAATTAGAATCAATTGAGAATAAATATCATTGAATAGAATTTTAAACAGTTTTTATAACTAAAACAACTGTAAATCTGGTACAAGAAAATTTTTTTGTGAGGGTAATGCTTTTAAATAAATAAAAAAAAAAATATTACCTTAAGTATATGTTAAAACATTTTTTTAATTTAAGAATTTCATACATTTTTTTTTCTGAAAATTTTAAAAAATTTTTCATTATTTTGATTTTTATTCTATCAAATTGAAAGATTTCCTGTTCTTCCATGACTTATAAAATTTATTCTAGCTTTTCTACTTCATGTTGATTTGAAAAGGGGAAAATAGTAATTCCTTCATATATAGGATTTGTTGATTTGATATATGCATAAAAAATGTTGCATTTTTAGTCACAACATATTTTAATTTGATTTTCTCATTTTAAATTAGATCTGTTCATTCTCATGTTGCTGAATTTCAAATGTATGCAAATTGATTCATCCATGTTTACAATAATTTTATTATTTATATAAAATGTGATAGAGAAAATATTGAAAGTTGCTCTTTTAGTTGTCATTAAAAAGCAATATCCTTTTTATGACCTTACTTTACTAAACGCCTCTTGGCTATAAAATATAATTTATGAAAATTGAAAAACAATTTTTTTTTTCCAATATTTTATTAAAATTAAAATTTATTTTTTTATGAATTCTTAAAATTTTCTATTCGTTTTTATCATTCTAATTCAAATCTATAACTAGCAAAATATAATTGAATTATTAATTATTATATTCCAAGTGTTTATTTGTTACAATATATCTTGAATTTCAGGTTTTATGTTATAAATTGTTTTCAGATGTATTTGCCAATTACTGTAACTCATTATATTTTATGCTTTAAGCAACTGCAAGCAACTATGCAATATATTCCAGTCATATTTTTCTACTATTTGTTGAACTTGTACTTGTTGAAGTTTATTTTTGATGCACTGTTTAATGAATAATAGCAATTGCTTGAGCAATATTTTATGCTATAAAATAAGCAGGCATAATCTACAGGTTTACAGGAGATTCTCAAACTGAGTGCAAAATAAAAACCACATGAATTAACATTACTACGTTTTATGTAGCTTCTGTCTACCTTTAAGGATTGTCAAGAGATCATCACTGGTATGTAGTATGCGTTGTTATTACGCCATAATTCTAATTTTTATTCCAATATAAATTGAAATTTTTTTAATGCAGCAGAATCGCTACACTACAGTATTTCCAATAATTCCAGATTTGGGGTTAGCAAGGAAAATGATATACGGTATAAGCCTTATTGAAAAATTTCGGTTAAAATCTGAATATTGTACCTCTGAGAAAGTCGCCAATCTTGCAACCCTGAATATTTCGGCAGTTTCTTTAAGGTTGCAATACTGTAATTAGAGGAATTCGTAGCTTCATTTTCTGAACAATATAATGACTTTTTATTGTTATTTCCATAATTAGTTGCAAAATTCTTATTTGCAGTAAGAAATATATATTCTTTTTAAATAAGAACAGAAATACTTAAATAAAGAAATATAATTTCTTTTAAATAAGTATTCTGATAAATTATTGATTGCCATTTTGTTTATGTACTTGGCGATTTGGCAACCCAGTGAAGGATTTTGGCGTAATATCATTTTACCGCGCAAACTTCCTGGCCCATTCATTTCTATGCTACTTACCGACTTGGTAAATGTGTTTGGCACCAGATTTAACCAAAATTTCTTTCTTCGTTTAAATATCAAGAGCCACAGAATCTACAATTTGCAATTACCAAACCTAATTTTTTATGTTTTTCTAAATCTACTTTACGATCTCTCTTTACTTTTAAGGCATTTTTAGTTTAATTTTTCTGGTATGCATACCATTGAATCTCATTGTAGCCATGTGGAATAATTTGGTCTTTTACGACCTAGATGACCAGATCATTATATTTTATTGTTGCAATTATAATGCATCACAGGTTTTACAACTAATAAATTGTAGAAATGACCCAACACGTTAGTATTTTTTTCCCCAAGTTGTGCTAGTGGCAAAAAAAAAAAAAAAAAAAAAGTGTGTCTTCTGCCTTACTGGGATGATTATTTCTATAGATTATTTGAGCTATAATGAATGTTTTATCTAATAAGAATTCAGACTAAAAACTGACTTTATTTTAAAATTGCCAATTACATAAGTTATTATTAAGTATCAAGGTAGTAAACTGTCACTTATTTCAATAATAGGCGTAATAATACGTAAATACAATAATAATATAAATTCTTTTTGTTGTCATAATTGCCACCAGTAAATTTTTAAATACCGGAACGTTGTTGAAACGGGAAGATATTGAATACTATTGGTGAACAACAAAAAAATACAATGAAGTGTTTGAATGTTCATTGCTGAGATCGTAAAGTAGCATTAATCTAGAATTTATGTTAAAAATAGTGTTTAAAATCTCATCATAATCATGGTAGGTAATTTAAGTATAAAAATATCACACATCCAATAACGGATAATATCAGTTTTTTATCGGAATCAACTGTCATCAATTCCTATGATTACTGACTGTAGCCCACAAAGACATTCACTGTTTAAGTCGTATATATGCAAATTACTGTGGTTCTAGCTACTAGTTCCCTATACCATGAATCTGTTATGATTATGCCTGCTTGTTTGAAGGAGCACGTAACTACGCAACTATCTCAATCACGCGCGTACACTACATTCCTGTGCTCTGTACGTCTACAATCGTTTACTTTAGAACAAAGCACTGTGGCTGTTTTTTAAAGCCAGCAGTTTTAGCCCACCCATATCTCATTGCCATTTTATAGAAAGTTTCCATAGAGTGTATATAGAAATTATTATATCAGCAGCCTAGGCTGTTTGCACTATAGAAATTGCTTACCATTGCTGAAATAAATTATTTTATCTCTTCCAATTGTTGGAGCATTTCTTGAAAATTTTACATATATATTATTAATTTTAATTGTTATATTAATGGTTCTCAAACTTTTTGAAGGCTCATTTAAAATCCTGCAAATAATTGTAGGCGCACTCTACACAAATTTTTGATAAATATGTTATACTACTTTGTAAAAAGTAAGACCCATTTTCAATTTAAAATTCGGGGCTATGGAATTTCAATTTTTTTTTTAGGTTGCTGCACTGTCCTTGACATCTGTGTGAAATTTGACGTCAAAATATTCATTAGTGTTTGAGTTACGTTTGGCTTTGTGAGGCGCTAAAAATTCATTCCGGCGATTTTTGAAATGTCTGAATAAATTGAACAAAGAACTTGCATTGAATTTTGTTTGTGGAAACGTATAGAATGTTGCAGAAGGCATTCGGTGAGCATTCCTATATCGGAAAGAAATGTTTACAAGTGGTAAAAACAATTAAAAAAGGCAGAGAACGCGTTGAAGACGAAGAGCCTTCTGGTCGACCACCAACCTCAACCGACAAAGCTCACGTCCAAAAATAAAGATTTGGTGCTTGCAAACCGTCGATTTACAATTGGAAACTTTGCTGATGATGTTGCAATTTCAAAAATTCCATTATAAATGATGTTTTGGGCCTCAAACGCGTTAAATCTCGATGGGTACCGAAAACACTGAATGCCCCAGCTCACACTGCATTGATTCTTTGGGACTTTTTCGCCAAAAATGAAACCCATATCGTCCCACAACCACCGTATTCTCCTGATTTAGCATCGGGCTACTTCTGGCTATTCCCTAAACTCAAAAGACTAGTCTGGGGACACCGTTTTGTGTCGATTGAAGAGACATTTTCAAAATCGCCGGCATCCGTTTTAGCGTCTCACAAACCAAGCGTAACTCTCGAACACTAATGAATATTTTGACGTCAAATTTCGCACAGATGTCAAGGACAGTTTTGCCAACAACCTTAAAAAAAAAAAAAAAAAAAAAAATTTTGAAATATTATATGCCTGGGAAATTTAAATTGAAAACTGGTCTTACTTTTTTGGACATAGTTGTAATTGTAGGCGCACTCTACACAAATTTCTGATAAATATGTTATAGTACATAGTTAAGTCAGATATTAGAGATAAAAATAATACGACAAAAAAAAAAAAAAAAAAAAAACGCATCTCATCCTTTTATTTATCCTTCTATTTAGAAGAAACACGAACCTGGTGTGCCTTAACGATTTCTTCAGTTTAAAAGGTAAACTCTCATTTTCTCGTCAATGCATTGAAGATTTCTCTTTTTAATTTAATTGTGGTCATAGTAGAAAATCCCAATTCATATGAATAGGAAATTGAAAATTGTAGTAAAATTTTCAAAGCTTTTTTAAACACTGACACGCATTCTTCTTTTATAGGTAATTCAAAGGGTTTTCAAGAGACAATTCCGTTATATTTAATTCTCAATCCATCACCAGTGGATATAACTGCTATTTTTTTTTTTTTAATCAATTAATGTTAAATGAACTGGGTATTACTTACAGGCTGCTGTTTGCTTTGTCGCTCTACGATCATTTTAGGCTCATTAGACGGGATCTGCAGTTTAACGTAAATTCGAACCACTAATAAACGCCATACCACTGCCAGGATTCGAACATGAAGCCTGTGGTACCAAAGGCCTGAGGCTAGCCAAGTGGCCGTCAGGCTGGAGTCTCATAGACTTCAATGAAAATTTTTTTTTAAGATTGAAAATCATATAGACGCCAACTCTTCTAGTAGCCAGCGGCCTGATGGTCAATTAGCTCGCGCTCTGGCATTCGATACAGGCTTCAGGTTCGAATCCTGGTGGTGGGCATGGATGTGCTAGGGGGTTCGGAATCCACTTTAAACTGTAGGTCCCGGTCTATTTAACCCTCGTGTGCACAAGATGAACGTAGAGCGACAAACCAACGAAGCTTTAGTAGCCAACCGTGGAAGTTACCACTCTTAGTTTCTCGGAAACATTCTTTGGCGCATGATCGCTGTTTGGCCCTTTTATACAAATAAAAAAAAAAAAAAAAGCAGCCAGAAAGGTTATAATAAAAGCTGTCTTTGAAAGGAAAACTGATAAGAAAAGAGTTAACTATAATTATTTTTATATCTGGACACATATTTCTCTGAATACTACAGGGCGCACCCTTTTGAGAACCACTACACTACACTGTTTTTAAATAATCGTCTTGAATAACATCTAATTCAATACATCAGTCTTTTTTAAACTGTAAAACTCGACTTTCAATGGTGTGAAAGGACACTGTATTCCTCAAGGAATACCTAAATAAAATAGAAAATAACGAAAAAATAAATAATGAAAAAAAATTATGACAGCAAATGTATCGGGGAAACTTAATATCCTCAATTACTCATTTTAAAAAAAGTATTCATCTTACTTAATTATAAAGTGAAAGCATTTATGAGGAAATGAGAACCCGAGAGAAATTTCGAGGACAGCATTAATGAGAAAATTGTATGCATTGAACTCATTTTTTAAGTCTTATTGAAATATAAATTTGAAGATGACTAAAATTTTATTCTATTGAATGCTTATTATTGTGGAATATAATTTCATTCGTAATCAGCCCATCTATGAATTTTTATGTTTGCTATTTTTTTCCATCAGAATTTCTAATTTAATTTCAATGCATATGTTGTGATAGATTAAAAAATACTTTTCAAAATTTGTGTGATGATCATATCTACTCTATTACATTCTGTTTCTTTTATTTAAAAGTTTAATTAATTTTTTTTTGCGTCCAACTTTTGATTATGATGACGGATTCTTTGAAATTTCCGCGGCCAATTGGCTAGCGCTCTGGCCTTTGGTACCACAGATTTCGGGTTCGAGTTCCGACGAGGTCATTGACGTTTGCACTGGTTCGGAATCTACTTTAAGCCGTAGATCCCGGTTTCATATATGTCCGTAGAGCGTCACAGAGCCCAATCAGACTTCTCACCCACATCTTTCCCAAAACTGTAAAGGGCAACTCAGCCGTAGGCATAGTGATGTGGTGTGGTGTAGTAGTAATAGTAGTAGTGGTTCGGAATCCACATTAAACTGTAGGTCCCAGTCTAATTAGCCTAAAATGTGCAAAAAATGACAATAGAGTGACAAACCAAGCCAAACCTAAGTCTGTGGTTACGTTTTCTACAAAGTTGCCAGTCTTATTTCAGTTTAAATAAAAATACAATTTATCAATCCTAATGCTATCTACTGCGATTACTTGAATTTTTGTTTCATTTTCTTTTGCCGTTTTTGAATCATGTTGATTAATTTTACACTAACTTTAGTGAGTGAGTGTGCATTTAATGCAAGAGCCGAACAGCGCGGACAATATTTTTTTCTAATGCAGCTAGCAAACACGTAGACAGCTGTCTCGGATGCCTTAAGGCAAGCGCTGCACTTTGTTACTCACTTTGCATTACCCAGGGAGCGCGTGCAACTTTGAAGATAAGCTACGAACGCGGAGTAACAATGCCCCCGCTCTGCAATCCTATTAGATTGGGACCTACGGGTTAAAGTGGATTCCGAACCACTATAAACATCCAACAGCCGGGCTCGAACCCGAAACATTGGGCACCGAGCGCTAGCCACTCAGGACCCGTGCGGACAAATAAACGTGAACATAATTTACGGATGGGCTTCGTAGTGAACTGAACTGAATTTAAGCGGATAAACGCTTTGAGAACAAATTCAGTAAAGGAGGGAAATTTGCAAGACAAACAATCAGCAGAGGCAATTGTGGTGTGAAAAAGAAAAACCGGTAAAATATCTCGCAAAATGAAGTTGTTAACTAACTATTTTTGAAGAGAATCAATATTCAAGGCAGAGATGATAAAAGTTGAAAAATTGAAGAAGGACAATTACTAACGCATCATTTATTAAAGGTAGGTAATTATTTAATTTAATAACTTTAAAATACTATTTTTTTCGATTTTAAAAACCTTTGCAATGCTACCAGCCTTATCTTGGGTTTAAATTGAAAGTACGTTTGTTGTCCTGATGCAGTCTTTGTCAATAAATAATTATAGATTTATAATGCTCATTCTTCAACATAGATACTGGCAGTTTTTTTTTTTTTCATTGCCTGGCTTTTGAACCCAGCGCATTATTCACCAGGCCGTTTCGATCCGAATATATGAAAGAATTAGTCAAATGGTAATGATGATCTGAAAAAGCAGTCTTAATACGTTCATAAAACAATACTTTTAAATCTATGTTTAAAATATTGGCAAAAATTATTATGCCAAAAAAAAGTATCAAATTAATACGCGATAATGTGTATTATTAAAGTTAATATTACTCATGAAGTTCATCTTCTCGAAGAGCAAAGATTTTTTAAGAATGGGAGCTAAATGATTGTAAAATAAATGTAAAGAATAATCACCCGAAGTTTTAGAATTTTTTTAATCAAACGCATCTAAAGTCCCACCTAAATTTTCGGTGATTACAGTGGAACCTTTCTATATACTTTTTCATAAAATGTACTGAATTGTTTCAAGTTACACCATCATCAAATAATGCGTTAAATGTTTTTGTTTATATATATATATATATATAATTATTTGTGATAGACGATAAATAAGTGTTATCTTAATTAAAAATAACGATAAATAAACTTGAATTTTCATATTAATATGACTAATCAAAGTTACTTTAATTTACTTGTTTGAAGATACGACTCGTCGGATGATATGCGTGAATGTCTAAGTGTCAGCTAATTTAATTTATTTCAAATAAATAATGTGTGAACCTTAATAAAAATATGTACATATATTAATCGGTGACTTAATGATTCCATTTAAAATTTAATTAGTATGACTGAGGATTCAAAGGCTTAATAAATAAAAATAATCTGTGTGTAAATCTACATGCTTACAGAAATTCTTTTAGCTTTGACCTTATTCATAGATGATCAAACGTACAGCTTATTATACTTATTTATTAATCTATGTATTTAAAAAGTAATAAACTGTTATTTCATAGAAAAATTTTTGAAGATTATCTTGAAAATGTTCTTCCATCCATCTTTTTACCCATGATTGTCCGTGATTGAAGTTATAAATAAAATTAAAATCAATTCAAAATAAAATAAGTGAAAGCAAATTTGAAATTCAAAAGTAAAAAAGCTTTTTTTGCTACTTTACATCTAATTTTTTTTTTTTATTGATCGTTAATTTAAAGTAGATTTATTTAAATTTCTTACTGCAAAACACAAGACAAAGGATTTGTTGGTATCAACTCAATTAAAAGCGATTTTTAGTTAAAGATGCTCAAAGCATAATCTATGCTTATGCTTTGAGCATCTTTAACTAAAAATCGGCTTTTGTAACTTCCATCTAGACTTCTGTTTCTAATACACATCGAATATAGAATCAATGTCTGTTTTTATGTATCGAATACACACTGATATTAGATCAATGCCTGCCTTCTGTATAGATTTCGATTTCGAAGTTTTTTTTATGTATTTACGATAGAATCACCGAAACTTTCCCAAATACTTAATCTTCACTAACACGAAACGTTACACATTTTCGTCATCAGCAGTGTAGTAAACTCGGCTTAGTGTGACACTGTTTCTGAAGAACCCATCACAGACACGGACACTTTGTCCCTTTTAATCAATTAGGAGTTTGAAAACTCTTAAAACGTTAAGCTCCCGCCAGTAGATTAGAGCCTCCT
Organism: Caerostris extrusa; assembly: GCA_021605095.1. Lineage (NCBI taxonomy): Eukaryota > Metazoa > Arthropoda > Arachnida > Araneae > Araneidae > Caerostris > Caerostris extrusa. Next base: position 30,211 of record BPLR01009968.1, read on the forward strand.
CCCAAGAGTAAAACGGCGATTTTCTATAAATAATCGTTAAGAAAAGAGGTAACAGAATTTTGACGCCGATAATTCACGGTCTTCCCAGACTT
>BPLR01009969.1:0-101045 GCA_021605095.1 Caerostris extrusa
AACCGTTGATTGCGTTTTGTTTATTTCTTAATAAATGAAAATTATTAATTTACTGCAAATTGAAATTTTCCGTTACAGAATATTTGCTTTTCGACGCAATCGATTTAGCGGAGATAAAATTAACATATGGTTTTTCTTCTGTAAATATACAATATAAGTTATTTATGAGTTATCGAGGTTCAAAATTAACTTTTTAATGAACTTGTATATAATTACTAAGAAATCTCGTGTTCTAAATAATTTTTTTAGAACTTTTTAACCAAACGATAAATATTTTTTACCTATATAAAAAACAAATTTTAATAAAAATTTGTAATTGTGTTTCTTTAAATTTGAATATTAAACACCATTACAAAAAATTAATAAATAAAATAAATAAAATATAATAAAATAAATAAAAATAAAAATAAATTAATGAAATAAAAAAATAAAATCAAGCTGACTGATAACATTTTTATCTTGTTTGTTTTCTAGCGACGTAAAACATTTAGATACAAAGTTTTGTGAAATTGTAAAAGTTATTAGATATTCAAGATAACGTCTATTAAATATTCGAAATCAAATGAAACAAATTGAAATTTTCTTGAATTGAAACTAAAAAGAAAATTTCCTTTATTCTAGATCTGCTTGAGTAGACGAGATTAAAGCAATAATAATTGAAGAATATAAAGCGTTAATAGTTGAAAAAGAGAAAAATAAGGAAATAAATTCGCTGGTTGTAAGTTTCTTAATTTTAATTTATTTTTTCATGTTTAATTTTTAGACATTTAACAAGATTTTATTTTGAAAGTATTTACTATGGTTTTTTTTTTATAAATTATTATGAAATTGCATATTTTTCTGAATAGAAAAGCTATCATTATTTTACTTAATAAAATACGAATAAAAAAAGGAATGGGCACATAATTCCTAATTGATTTATTCATATTTTATATTTTAAATGCATTAAATAAAAATTACGAAATTATTTGGTTAATTGCTGTTTTTTTATGTCAGAACTATCCTCCGCACACGAGAGCTAAAACAGATTGGAACCTACAGTTTAACGTGGATTCTGAACAACTCACAACCATCCATGCCACCGTCAGGATTCGAACCTGAAGCCTGTGGTAGAAATAGCCAGAGCGCTAACCACTTGGCCACCAGGCTGCAGAGAAGAGAGAGATATATCCCTAAGGTTTCCACCCTTAGGTCTTGTTCACTCCAAATTGTAGAGTCACCCAATGAATGAAAGCAGGCTCCCTCTGGAGGAACCTACTGGATGACGCTGTATCTGCTGTTCTAGTGGCAAATCCATGTGAAATTCAGAAACAACGGCAATATTAATGAAAATTAATTATTATCAACAAAACAAACCAATAATTAAGACGGCACATTTTTATAAAATATGTAAAACAGAAACAGCAGACATCGTTCATTGCTTCTCCCAACTTCCTTCGGTGAGCTTCACATTTGCATAAAACAAGATGAAGTGGAGGATAGAGAGAAAAAAAAAAGGGGAAAAGGTTATCCGAAATTAATTAATTAAAATATTTCGAAGGCGAATTAATCCCCCTTCGCGAAACGCCCACGCAACGAAGAGGAGTGAGAAGAGCATCCAGGCATTTCATTAATTCAGTGTTATTTAGAGCCACATCCTCTTAAATTTTTTTTTCTTTCCCTTTCCCCCACTTCAGTGTCTTCTGCAGCGGACACTGAACCGCAGAAGAAACAAAGAAGCAAAACGCTTTAAAAGGATTATTCATCTCGAAAACTTGATTAGGAATCTGATTGATATGCGAGCTCATCCTCCATTCTAGTAACATTATAAGTCATTCCTCTGGTTTTAAACACTGCCGGTTGAGTCGTGATGGTTTTAAATGAATTAAGGCACGTTTCTTTATAAAACATTGTATTCAATTCCTACTATTAGTTTCACACTCTCCCTATATATATCTTGTTCACAGTTTCAATCGTTCATAAAAAACTTCTTATTCACCCACTCAAGTTCAAATATATATTTTTTTTATCTTGTAGTGGATGACACTGCATGTGAATACAGTTTTTTCAAATATTAATTCAGTAATTAAATTTAATGAATCAAGTTTAGTTTTTTTTTTAGATTTAAATTGTGTATTTACCAATAGATGTCGCCAGATAACCTTTAAAAAATGAATGAAAATTTATAAAGGACTTCCTGCAATATAGTGAGAAAAAAAAGAAGGAATTGACTTAAATTTTTTTTTTATATTACTTGTTATAAATCACAATACATAATGTTTATGATATTAATAGAAGGAGATATGCATGTTGCGCTTTGGAACTGATGCAACTCTGTTCGGAATACGACATATGGTTTAGAAAAGGAAGGGGTTTGGTTTGTCTCTATACGGTCATCTTGTACACACGAGGGCTGAACAGACCGGGACCTACAGTTTAAAGCGGATTCCGAACCACTCACAAACATCCATGCCACCCTCAGGATTCGAACCTGAAGCCTGTGGTACCAAAGGTGAAAGCGCTTGCCAATTGGCCACCAGGCCGCGTGTGTAGGATAACGGCCACGGGGCGTGTAATACTGACGGAATAATACTGACGAATAAGAATATATAGTCTTTTCTATACTGTAATTCTATTGCTAAGCAACGCAGCAAAATCAGATAGGAAATAAGATTTTATAAAAATAGACTAAGTTACAAAAGATTTATTTTAATTCAGAGAAAGACAAAGGTTTCGATTTATTTTAACTTAAAGAAAAATGAAGGTTTTTAAGGATCTAGTTACATCAAAATATATTTTATAAAAGATTAAAAATTTATAATGCCTTGGTTGATTATTAGGAAGTTTCACATAAACAAAATCTTTAAAAATATAAATGTTATAGTATTATTGGATTACAATGTATACAATGCAAAGAGATCTCGCTTTCATGAAGTCAATCTGGAGACAATTGAATATTAAAGAATTAAACTGAAAAATTAATAACAATATATATATATATATATATATATATATATATATATATATATATATATATATATGATACTATTTGTTTGAGCTGATACTTCACAGTGCATTCAAACATCTAAGGTACTGATCGTGACACAGCATCGCACACTTACATTGATATTAAAATTTTTACAATGTTTCGCAAAAATGTTGGATCCTGACAAACCACGGTAACCAATTATGTGCAGGGGGACAACCTTTGCTATTGGTGGAGAAGATTAAAGAATCTGTAACATCGGAATTCCAACAATGTTGGTTTGGTTTGTCGCTCTACGGTCATCTTGTGCACACGAGGGCTTAACAGACCGAGGCCTACAGTTAAAAGTGGATTCCGAACCCCACACATCCATTCCGTCCTCACATTCCCCAAACATCCATGTCACCGCCAGGATTTGAAGCTGAAATCTGTAGTACCAACGACCAGAGCACTAGCCAAATGGCCATCAGGCCGCACAACAGTGTTGGAATGGAATTGTTCCAAAAAGTATTTACGGAGCTATCTGTACACGTGTTCTAACTGTCCTAATGAACTGGGAGAAGATTATGTAGAAGTTTTATATCAAATGTAAGAATACCTCTGTGTTATAAGGTTTGCGTGAGATCAGACCCGGAAATTTTTGAATACAAACCGTGCACTAGAGTTGTTTTTAGTAACTATTTGCTCTGACGGCCAGATGCCCAACAACTCTCGAACTTACTCCATGTGTGTATCTAGCCAGGAGGTGGCCAACCGGCGGCCCACCTTGAACATTTTTCTGGCCAGCGAGATTTTTCCACTTTTACAAAATACATTTATTTTAGAATGGCCAAAGTAGTGAAAACAAATGTATTAAAAAATACATTATGTGTGCATCCCTATATTCAAAACTGAACTGTGGAAATGATGAGAAAAGATTAACTTTTGATTTTAAATAAAATAAACAAATATTAATTTTTAATTATACTCACATCAAATTTTAGATAAATTTGTTGTGAGTATAATTAAATTATATTCTGCAAACTGCGCGCGTATCTTGGAACATCTAATATAACATGTTGTAATAGGAATATACAAATACCTACAGTAGGTCTAAATCTAATAGGGAAATATAATTTTATATGCGGCCCGCGGGTTAGGATGCATTTCCAAAGTGGCCCGCAAGATCATTTGGGTTGGCCACCCTTGATCTAGATAGACAGATATTTTTGAGGGCGTAGGGACTCGCCTCATAAAAGGCTCATACATTTGAAGAACATTTTCAAATCATAAATATTTATGAGCGAAAGCAAAAACGTTTGAAACAAGCCACAAATTAGGAAAAAAAAATGCCATTAATGATTCCTAAACCACATCTAAACTGATTGATCCGAAATAAAACTTTCCGTGTTTCATACTTTACACAATACAGTCAATAAGATTAAATTCAATTTTTTGGGAATGACGGTAAGGAAAAAAAAAAAAAAAAAAGAACCATTCGTTTTGAACTGCTGAACACAATTTTCTTGCAGGCAAAAAAGAAAGAGAGACAGAGGGAGCGGCACGAGTTGAGGTGCTTTCCTGTCCGACACAGAAACAATGGACTTTTATTTCCCCAGTTAATGGTGCGTGGAAAAAGGTACGCACACTTGGAAGTAAGGGAGCGCAAGTCAATCACTCTCTCGGAATAGAAACGCCGGACCGGCTTGAATAAGACTTTTTCCCGCCCTTTTCCGTAAACGAGCTGCACTTCGAGCGGGGTTTATAGGCAATCGGCTCCCCGCATTAGATTGCATTTCGCCCGGAATGCCACACGTAAGACTTGACTCTAAATAACGCGACTTCTTTTAGAAATGGACACACCGGGCGTTAGAGAAGAAGAAATAGTATCGTATATTTCGGAATATAAGTCAAAGAGTATGTTTTTTCTTCAAAAAATGGACCCAAAGTTCAAAACATTTTTTTTTTTTTGTTCTAATGCAGCTGGTAGCTTAGACAGTTGTTTTGGATGCCTTAAGGTAAGCGCTGCACCGACGTTACTCACTTAGCACTACCAAGAAAGTGCGTGTAGCTTGAAGATAAGCTGCGGACATAGAGTAACAATACCCCGTAACGTTCTAAGATGTTGTTAGTTTGGTTTGGTTTGTCGCTCTACGGTCATCTTTTGCACACGTTAGGCAAAACAGACCGGGACCTCCAGTTTAAAGTGGATTCCGAACCACTCACAAACATCCATGCCACCGCTAGCATTCAAACCTGAAGCATGTGATACCAACGGCCAGGACACTAGTCAATTGGACATCAGGCCAAGCAACAGTGTTGGAGGGGAGGCGTTCCAAAAGGTGTTTTTGGACCTCTCTGTATAAGTGTTCTAACCGTTCTAATGAAATGGGAGAGAAGACTATGTAAAAGTTAAACTAATAAAATAACTATTTGCTCTGACGACCAGATGCCTAACAACTTTCAATAGAGTTATACATTTTAATTGCATTTTTAAATCATGAATATTTATGAACGAAATCAAACACGTTTGAAAACAAATCAAGTTAGACAAAAAAAAAAAAAAAAATGCCATTTGTGATTCCTAAACTAAATCTAAACTGATTGATTCAAAACAAAATTTTCTGTGTTTCATACTTACACATGGTTAATGCCCAGAGTCAATAAGATTAAATTCTATTTTTGAGAATGATGTTAGGGAAGAAAAAAACGAGTATTATAAAAAAAAAAAAAAAAAAAAAAAAAAAAAAAAAAAAAAAAAAAAAAAAAAATAAATAAAAGTCAATTCCTACTTTTTTTCCCAGTCTATTGCAGAAAGTCCTTTATGAATCATTTCCATTCATGTTTTTAAGTTTACCTGGCGCCCTCTATTGGTGGATATATACGACTTACATGTAAAAAAAAAAAAATTTAAATTAATGAATTAAATTTAATGAATGAATGAATGAATATTTGAAAAAACTATATTAACATCCAGTGTCATCCACTACAAGTTCAAAAAAAAAAAAACTGCATTTGAACATGTAGTGGGTGAATAAAAAATATTTTATGAACGATTGAAAATTTGAACAAGATATATATAGGGAGAGTGTGAGCTAATAGAAGGAATTTAAAAAATAACATCATTACTGATTCCTAAACTAAATCTAAATAATATAATCTAAGATTCAATTCAATTCAATTGGGAATGATGTTAAGGAAAGAAAAATAAATAAAATTCGTTTTGAACTGCGGAACACTATTTCTTGCGGACCAAAAGAAAGAAACGAGAGAGAGAGAGACTCGAGGTGCTCTTTCTGTTCGACACAGAAACAATGGACTTTTATTTCCTCAGTTAATGGTGCGTGGAAGAAGGTACGCACAACGCGCAGTCGATCACTCTTTCGGAAAAGAAACGGACCATCTTGAATAAGACTTTTTCCCGCCGTTTCCGTAAACGAGCTGCACTCTGGGCGGGGTTTATAGGCAATCGGCTCTCCGCATTAGATTGCATTTCGCCCGGAATGCTACACGCAAGACTTGACTCTAAATAACGCGACTTCTTTTAGAAATGGACACACCGACGCTGGAGAAGAAGAAATTGTATCGTATATTACAGGTACGTTTCAGGAGTACGTTTTTTTTTTTTCCTTCAAAAAATGGACCCAAAGTTCAAAACACGTATATAAAAAAAAATTTTTAAGTCAATTCTATTATTTTTTTTTCACTCTATTGCAGAAAAGTCCTTTATAAATAAAGCTGAAATTTTCCTCTTACATCTGGCGCCATCTATTATTAGAAACAGGCAACTTAAATCTAAAAAAAACTAAAATTAATTAATGAATTAATGTTTGAAAAAAAAAAAACTGTATTAACATCCAGTGTCCTCCACTACAAGTTCAAAGAAAAATGTATTTGAACTTGAGTGGATGAATAAGAAGTATTTTATGAACGATTGAATATATATATATATATATATATATATATATATATAGGGAGAGTGAACTAATTGTAGGAATTGAAAAAAAAAAAAAAAAAAAATTCTGAACCTTCAAACACGAGAGTAAAAATGTCGCCAAGCAGGTTTAGTTTCTCGGCTCTACGGAAGCGGACGTCCCTATTTCGGAGTACCATGGGGTAAATATACCCCGAAAGCCTCCATATAATCATTAATATAGTTAAATTTACATTATTGAAATGACATCGTGAATTTAGGTAAAAAAAAAGAAAATTTAAGCTATTAAGTTAAAAGGTAAAAAAAAAAGAAACAAGTTAAGTTACTCAGGTACAATTAGGAGTCCGTAACACGTTTTCCTGCGGTCGGTCAGTGAATGAATGAAAAATAAAAATAAATTAAATTAAGAAAAATAAATATGATTTGTCGCATATTTGAATAAGAAATATAATTTGTCGCTCTACAGTCATCTTGTACACAAGGGGGCTAAACAGATCGGGACCTACAGTTTAATGTGGATTCCGAACCCCTCACAAACATCCTTGCCACCGCCAGGATTCGACCCCTGAAGCCTGAAAGACCAGAGCGCTAACCCATTTGGTCATCGGACCGCGCGAAACGAGTGGAATGTTTTCCAATCCAATGTCTGTAAAGTAGCACGCCAACAACTCTAGTAAACCCTGTCTGAAACTGGCACATTGTTTCCATTCAGTTGTCTTGTGTGACACAAATATAATTTTAATATGTCTGGGAAACGGTTGCATGTTTTGGTGCTTTTTCGTTAGACGGTAGCACATTTTACCAGCATCAGATTTTTCGTTTTTTTTTCTCACAACACATCAGCAATATAACCAATTTTTAAAATAAAGCAACTCGTTTTCATAAAACGAATAAATCATTTCATTTAAAATTAATTTATTGACTAAATTTAAAGAAATAAAAACGAGCTGCAGATGTTTAATGATATTTAACGAAGTTTCGCTTGGGCCTGGTAAACGGAAACAATTGAGTAATTAATTAACAATTATTAGTTAACAATTTCAGTAACCACGGGTATATACCAAAGTTACATTGCAGCTATTTGGCTATATACTATTGCTATTCGTAATTATGTATTGCATGGAATTTTATTTCTTCTGACGTAATTTTTGATAATACCCTTAGACCTCTAACCAGGACAATACATACACATTTGATAATGAAATAAAAGACATGATTTTTTTAAAACAAATGTCTCACAATAATTATATATATATAAAAGATTCTGTATTTATGACAAACCAATTAAAACTAATGTTATGTAAACTCCTTAAGATAGCAAATTAAATGTTATGGGGATGGTAATGTACGGTTTAGTAAGCTTTATCACTTGCAGATGTGCTTTTAATAAATAAAGAGTACATATATATCTATATTTAATTCCTAATCCGCTTTCAATATTACTCGACGATTTAATGCAGGGTGACATTGGAAACGAATTTCGCATATGTATGTGATATTTCTTAAGAAGACTCGAGTAAACAGTCTATTTTTATCTCCTCTTCCAAACGATGAAGTGATTCTGACACGGATTAGCATGTGAAAACAAAAAAAAGCACGCAAGATGCAGCCAACCGATCCATCCACGATAACCTAAATTTTCTGTGGCGTCCTCAATATATTCGGCTCCATTGAACGCCCGTTTAAGCAAAGATTAAACCCGGATAATTTATCTGTCTTCAGAAGATGGAGGATAAATAACTTCTTAAGCCGTCGGGGGGAATAGAAATGCCTCGTTTCCATGGAAACGAAGCAACTCAACTAGACTAGACCTGTCTTCTGTATCTGTGCGTCAAATTAAGAAGGAAAAAAAAAAAAAAAAGAAGACGCACGCAACTCAATTTGTTTAAACCTCAGCGATCATCTAAATCCTTTTTCCTACATTAAATCTCTCTCTCTCTTTCACACACACACACACACACACATATATCTACATATATCTGTAAGTGTGTGAGAGAGACAGAAAATATATAATAACAGTTTGGCTTTTATTTTTCGACCTACAAAAAACAGATTGATTTATTGCATTAAATCTTCTTAACCTTTCAATCTCATATTTCCTCCTACACAACTATTCATCATCATCATCAGTGACGCACCAGCCCCATGGTGGGCCAAGGCCGTCTGCCTATTGACAGATTTCTGGACAGGAGGGGAAGGGATGTCAGTCTTACGTCCAACGCTCTACAGTCATATGTGTGACTACTACATTACACCACATAACTGTGTCTGGAGCTGAGTTGATCCTTTAAATTTTGGAAATGATGTGGGTGAAAGAAGTCGGATTAGGCTCTGCGATGCTCTACGGTCATATGAGACTGGGACCTACTGTTTAAAGTGGATTCCGAACCACTACAAACATACATGTCACCGCCGAGATTCAAACCCGAAACCTTTAGCACCGAGCGCCAGTCACTCTGCCCCCTGCCCCCCACAATTATTGCCTTTCTGCAATTAATTGCTGACTCTTGACATTTCTGTTTACTATTTTTTCTGCTTCTTCATTTTCCTTGCTCTTTGAAATACTACGCAAAAACACGCCATGATTTGTTTTTAATAACTATTGCAGTCGCGCGCTTCCAAAAGCAGCGAAAGTTGTAAAAGCTTTTCTCTTGCTATTCGAAACACTCGACATTTCATGCCAATAAAATGAGTCGCGTCTTTTCAATCATCGGCAAAATCCACTTCCGACTAAAATTAGCAGAAACTTCAAAGGCTTGCTATGTATTGGATTGGCGAGAAAGTACGTCAAGTTTTTACAATGTTATTAAATGGTGAAAAACGCAATTACTTTCTTGTCGACTCACTATATAACATATTTCATTCGCTTCATCAAAATGAATGGGTGATTTGAAAATAATGAATGGCATTCTATTTTAAAATAGCTTTTTATATTACCGTTGTAACTTAAATTGTTGATTAATTTATGTCAATTAATGGCGTAATTTTATTTACATGTGTTCGAAAACAACACCCTCCATAACTAATTTTTGCGTGTTTGAAACCCACGTTTTTATGCGTAATAGTCAATTCAAAATAAATAAATAAAAAGACCTCATGTATGTCACGGGATATTCACACCTGGACATACAATATGCAATTAAAATTCTACATTAATATTCACAGCATAAAACCATCGAAACGCGTAAAGACGCTTCTGATGCTTAAATTACATTTAAAAAATTACGTTGAACATTTACAATGATGAAAACCTGAAAGGAGATATGAATTTAAGGACTAGGGTGACAGCCCGAAGAGATCTGCAACCTTCATATTTGCTAAAGAGATGAAACAATTAATCATCATCACTGGCGCAATATCCCCGCTGTGGGCCAAGATTACAAAACGAGAGATGTTTTTTTTTTTTTTTTTTATGGGGTATGCTTGTCAGTCCAATGCCCAACAGCCATATTAAGCCGGGACCTTCGGTCTGAAAGGGATTCCGAACCATTACAAACAGCCACGGCACCACTGGCACTCGAAGCCGAAATCTGTGGCACCGAGCACCAGCCCCCATTGATCAGTATCCTATTTTTTTTTTTTATTCATTTGGCTGAATCTGAAGTGTTTTTAATTCTTATCTATGCCTTCACTTCACGCCCATTTCATCCATTAACACAACGATGATGCACAAAAAAGGAAACCCTGCTCTCCTCCATCGTCTACAACTATTATGATTCTTCGAAGGAGGACTGACAAAAATAATGGACGAAACTTTGTGTGAGAGAAAAATTCACACGGAATTTTGTCCATTTTTATTGGCAACAACTTCCCTCCCCCTCAATTTTAGGTATCGGTTGTACATGGACCATTTTTTTTCCCCCATGAAACTTCTTAAAGAAAGTCGACAGATTGAATGCAGAGGTCTATAATCGGCGTCAAAGGTTTTTTCGTAACGTATAATCTTTAGATTTTATGCAGGAATTTATGGTATTTAGATATGAAGCATTCGCAACTATGAGGATTTAGTTTGGTTTGTCGCTCTACGGTCATCTTGTGCACACGAGGACAAAGCAGGCCGGGACCTACAGTTTAAAGGGATTCCCAACCACTACAAACATCCATGGCATCGCCGGGACTCGAATCCGAAACCTGTGGTAGCGAGGGCTTGAACGCTAGCTACTCGGGCATCAGCATGGTCATTTATAGCATTACTTTAAATAAAGTTTAAAGTAATATTGTAACCGCTGCTTTTATGTATCCGGCAACACCACCTACAGCGCCCTCTTCATAGCGACTGAACTTCCTCAGTAATGGCCAAGAACTGTCCTTGTGAAATCGAATGTCAGTCTTTACATTTTTGTAATTAACTTTCGATGTTTGTCCACATGTAACTTAAAAAAATAACTGTTACATAACTTGGACCCATCCTAATGAACCCTTTTTTCCGTCTTTTCACACAACTTTTGATTTAACTCAACAACTATGAGAAAGATTAAAATTCCTCGAAATAACAAATCACCCTTCATTGACAAATTTCCTATTTACATTTCTCATGGATGACCTTATTATTATTATTATTGTAGGACATGTTTACTTTTCACGACATGACCACTGCATGCATGACAATGAATCCCCCATCCTGGCAACCCTTCCCAGCATCTCCCGATAATCATTCTGTCGAAGCATAAGCGCATCCTTAACTGCTAAATTATTGGCACTTGCATTCAAATTATTATGTAATGCTCCAGTACAGAATTCGATTGACGTCGGCGTTCCTGCTGCACAATGGCCCCCGGCCCCGTCAGTGGTCTGACGAGTTAAGACGCCTTCGGCCCCTCTCGTCACTACTAAGTAGGCGACGGGGATCAGCGAATTGATTCCCTCAATTCACCACAGACACCCAGCGTCCCTTTTATTGGGCATTTTTATTTTGCTGCTTGGAAAAGAAATGACTGTTTATGCATCACTATGCGCGAAACTATGCTATGGTAATAAAATAGAGCGCGTCTCTATTCTAAGCGAACAGAAAGTAGGAGCAAACATCCCCGGTCCTTTTCCTACTAAAATAGGCACTGCATAGTTGTTTGTCTTCTTTTCTATCACAAAAACAGAATAAAAGTGAAAACAGGCAATAAGGGCAGAGAAACAACGGAAAACAAAACATTTTAATGTGTTTCTCCTCATATACTTTAGATTTCACACAGCTATAAATCCATGGCTTGGTTTTGTCGCTCTATGGTCATCTTGTGCACGCAAGGGATCGAGACCTACAGTTTAAAGTGGATTCCGAACCACTCACAGACATTCACGCCACCGTCAGGATTCGAAAATGAAGCCTGCGGTACTAAAGGGCAGACCGCTAGCCAATTGGTCGCATAAATCTATGTCAGTGAGACTGAGGACCTGGCGGCCACAGAAACGTGAAATGGCGGGATATACAATTGATTTTGAATGTCTCTTTTGCGATTTTTGAATCGACTCAAAACGGTGTCCCCGGAGTGGTCTTTTGAGTTCAGGGAATAGCCAGAAGTAGAACGATGTTAAATTAGGCAAACACAGTGGTTGTGGAACAATATGGGTTTCATTTTTGGTGAAAAATCACGAAGAATCAAAGCACTGTGGGCTGGCGTATTCAGTGTTTTCAGTACCAATCCAGATTTGACGCGTTCTCTGCTTCTTTGAACTATTTTTTACCATTTCTAAACATTCTTTTCCAATACTGGAATGCTCACCGAATGCCTTCTAAAACATTCTATACGTTTCCGCAAACAAAATTAAACGCAAGTTCTTTGCTCAATGAATTCAGACATTTCAAAAATCGCCGGAATCAGTTTGAGCATCTCCCCAAACCAAGCGTAACTCAAGCACTAATGAATATTTTGACGTCAAATTTCATACAGAAGTCAAGGATAGTGCCATTAGCCTAAAAAAAAGAAAAGAAAAAAAAATTTAAATACTATATGCCCAGGAAATTTAAACAGAAACTTACTTTTGAGACACAGTAGTATATATAATTCAAAACAATGCCTGGAGGTGATTATTTATGGAACTAGTGCGAGGAAACTCAACATCGCCGTTACATTGGATTATGTTTGCATTTTAGACGGTTGTACAAAAAAATGTAAACAATGCATGGCTGCAAGCTTGCACAGTCACTACAAAAATCTTTCTTTGATGTATTCCAATCAAGAAAAATGCACGTAAGCACTTTCTATTTTTATGAACTCGATTGCTGCAACTGCACTTATTGGTAGAAGAGATAAAAATAAGGAAAGAACAGAAAAATAAGGAACAGAAATCCAATCGCAACTACACCTCGAGGAAAAAAGCAACGCCTCCCGTTACTCAAAAACTGATTAAATGGCCCAAATTGAAAGAAAACGATTTCGGCAACGGCGGGAAAGAGGGGGGTCGAAGGGAAGGAAAGAGAAGAACGGATTTCCCCCAGGAGAGACGCGTAATGCGTTTCTAATTGGGATGAGATGATGTACGACACCGCCTTCCTTCTTTATCCCCGGGAATCGTTTGGTGACCCCAACACGACAGACGACATTACGAGGGATTGGAAAATGGATGGCCACTGCAGACGATTAAGTGCAGCGAGAAAGAGAGGGGTGTATTCGCCAGGATAAATGGTGGGGGTGGACGACTTTCTCTGTCTTACCTTATCGTCTTCTAAATTAAAGTATGAATTAACGTGGGTTTGGATGTCCGCAGATTCACGACTTGTTAAGTCTAGAAGATGAAGAGATAGCTCAAGAATTCAATGAGAAATAAGGAAGTTCATGTATAAAATGTCATTTGTAGAAGAAGTAGAGATTAGTTTTATGTTAATAATAGTAAATCACAGATGTTAACAGATTAGAGTAAGGAGTCAATTTCACGAGTCAGTATAAATTCAGACGATTTTCAATAGCTTTTCTAAGATTGTCAATAAGAGGGGAGGGGATCGAAGATTGCAAATCCACATCTATGTTTTCCGATCGAATCGTGATGCGATCTCAATCAGGTTATCAACTTACGTGATGGGATCTTCATCCCCGGGAATCGTTTGGTGACCCCAACACGACAGACGACATTACGAGGGATTGGAAAATGGATGTCTACTAATCTATGTGTTACTAAGAAAGGTTTTTGAGGGCTCCATTCCATATTCACATGCAAGCCTTAAAATACGCCGTCTATATTTAAAGTGAATACGTTAAAATCTCACCACTGAGATGTTGAATGAGAGTACCAAGTTCCCTTTTGAGTGTTAATTTCAAAGGCACAACTGCTATACCACCAATGGTATGCCTCCATTACAAAAAGGACCTTAGCAAGTTCCAAGACCGCAATCCTATTGGACAAATAACCCACGTTTCCGAAATAGGAAAACTTAAGCGAATGAAGCTATTTGAAGGAAATTGCAGGAAAAACCTCGTTATTTTTACACATTCATATGTCGTTATGAAATCGGCGTATCTCCATTCCAACGTGGATGGACTGTATTTTGATTTTGTTGCCAATATCTGTTTCAATCGTGTTCACTCCTTAGAATAAGTTTTCTAAAGAGGAGAATCGCACGTATTGCTAATGTACCTTATAAGGTTTCGATCTTTTAAGGTTTAAGATTAAGCGTTTAAGAGATTTGTATCTTATGAGGTCAACTTGATACTAAGACCAAAGTATTAACTTTATGATGTAGACTATTTTTATAAATTGTGTTATGCTATCAACGTTAAATGGCGCTGATTCAAGTGCTACAGGATAATGCAAGTTTTCAACGAGAGCGGAGTCTCAAAAATCCATATTCTCTGAATTCTCCCAGAACTTTCTGCAAGAACTTTAATTTTTTGTACTTTGAAGAAATCTTATAATGACTAATTATCACACAACTTCAAAATTTTTATTAATATGCATAAATCCAATTAAAAAATACTATTTGTTTGTATGTATTATACCCTAATATTTGCAAAAAGTCTACATGCTGAATATATGTATTAATATTATATATGTGTCAATTTTTGTAATGTATAGATGTAATTTAGTAATTTTATTAGTTTTTCTTATTTCTTTACAGCAAGCGTGTTAAAAACTTAAATAAGCAACAATTCAGAGCAATTGCCTAATTATGATAGCCGAATGTAGATAATTTTCATAAATTGTGTATTATCAACGATAGATGGCGTTGATGTAAGCTTACAACAAGAGCGAAGTCTCTCAAAACGCAACCTAAAATCAATGACAAAATAAATAATTTTATTTAGTTAATTAATTATTGATTATAATTTCATTAATTCTAATTAATTTCATAACGAAAATGCTTTTACTTATATGTGAAAGTAAAATTAAGAATAAGATATCTATCCTATTTCATTATAAAAATAACAATATACATCTAGACGTTTTTATTATTGAAAAATACATAATTTTTTTATCCTTTATTAAAAAAATAAATAAATAAAAATCCCACGTGTTTGATTAACTGAAAGCCATCAGATGTATATTTTTAATTTTTTTACATGTTTATTTTCAATACATAAAACTGTGTTTAGAAGATAGAATCCATATTGCAATTGAGGGTCCTTCCCCCTTCTTCTACATTGAAATTAACGTCTAACAGGCGAAACTTTGTATGATGGTAACATGAAATATTATTTTATAAAACCAACAATATTTATAATAACAATGTCATACTATTCTCAAATAACATAAAAACTTAAGGATACAAAAATAACGATGGTTGAAATGTATTTATACCTAAAAAATTTTTTTCAACCAACGTAATTTTACAATTTGTTTTGAAATTTCAAATAAAATGACAGCAATTAACTAATAACAAAGGAAGGAAAAAGAAAGACTAAAACAGAATAATTGTAATAATCAAAGAATAGCGTTTTGACTCAGTAGAAACGATTCTCTTTCAATGATTTTCAACCCCTTAAAAAGAAATATTAAAAAAAAAAATTTTTTTTTTTCTTTTTCTAGTCTCTGATAAAACATGCTGTATACCTACGGATATTAAACATGCGAGAAACAATTCCGATATTAAAAAAATAAATTTTTAATTTGCTTTAATTATACTTACGAGAGAATTGTGAGAGTTACGACAAAATTGTGTGTGTACTAGAGTACATACACAATTTTGACATTTCTCATGTGGTACATATATAAACAGAAGCAATACCATTACTAATAAATTAGTGTTTCCTGTTACAAAAAATAAAAACTCCCAGAATCCGCATACGCTTATAAGTTCTCATAAAAAAAAAAAAAAAAAGGTAAAAGTATGATCCCGGGCATTGCCTAACTTTATTCCGCAGCAGAATAAAGAGAGAGAGAGAGAGAAAAAAAAAGCAGCATTTCCTGTAACGAGTCACCACTACTCGCATACAAGAAGAAAAAAAAGAAAAAGAAAGAAAAAAACCCAGCTCGGATGCTTTCGAATCCCTGATGGCTGGGAATAAAACCCCGATGCAATATACATTGGTAAAAAACATTATTTCACCAACATTTCCTCTCTCTCTCTCTCCCAGGGTCAGCACACTCTCTGCATTATTTCAATTCCTTCTATTACCTCACACTCTCCCTATATATATCTTGTTCACATTTTCAATCCTTTCATAAAATACTTTTGATTCATCCATTCGAGTTCAAATACATTTCTTTTCAAATATTAATTCAGTAATTCAATTTAATTAATTAATTTTAGGTTTTTTAGATTTAAGTTGCATATATCTACCAATAGATGGCGCCAGATAAACTTAAAAAATGAATGAAAAGGATGTATAAAGGTCTTTCTGCAATACAGTGAAGAGAAACTAGGAATTGACTTAAAAAAAAAAAAAAATTTTTATACTACTTGTTTGGTTTGACTCATGTGAGTAGCTGGCCAAAGATGATTCCAGACGCAACTACACAGCATTAACTTTTTGGCGCACTTTTGCCACAAACATGCAGCAATTAAAAAGAATATCCGGTGCCACAGAGTTCAACATCAGATTCAAGACATCAGAATCATACATCAGCTATTTTAATGGTAATCGTAGCATCATTTGTTTACAATGGACGCGAAAATTAAGTCAGATTTAACAAATAAAGAATTAAAGCCAATTTTACTGAAATAACTTATTTTGCTGCCTATTTTGAAAACTGTTATGCTTCAAATTAAACTAAACATCGACGATACCAAAGTTTAAAAATATAAGATAATGATGATTTTTTAAAAATACATATATATGATCTCATATTCTCAATTTGTTTTCAAAAGAATATCAGAAGATTTCAATTGTAGTCCTATAACTTTATAGATTAAAATTATAGAGATTTTAAACCACGTGAAGCACAGGTGAATAGATTTATTTCTATAATTTTATTTATCTCAATAGAATTATTATCATTCGTTTATTTTTTAATAGGTGAGAAAAATATTTAACTTTCTAAAATAAACAATAATAATAAAGACAAAAAAAAATAATTAAAATGTAATAAAGAAATATGTTTCGTAAAAAAGTTTAGCACGTATACTTACGAGAGTACATACGAGAAATAAATGTCAAATTTGTAAGGTACAAATATAAAAAGAGAAACAATACCATTACTAATAAATTACTGTTTCCTCTTACAAAAAAAAAAAAAAAAAAAAAAAAAAAAAAAACCCTTCCAGAATTCTTATACGCCTATAAGTTCTAATAAAAAAAAAAAAAAAAAAAAGGTAAAAGTATGATCATGGGCATTGCCTAACTTTATTCTGCAGCAGATTAAAGAGAGAAAGAAAAGCAGCATTTTCTGTAACGAGTAACCACTACTCGCACAGAAGAAAAAAAAAACAAGTAATATAAAAAATAAATTTTTAAAGTCAATTCCTACTGTTTTTCACTATAATGCAGAAAGTCCTTAATAAACAATTTCCATTCATTATTTTAAATTCATCTGGCGCCATCTATGGGTAGATATATGCAAATTAAATGTAAAAATAAAATAAAATTAATGAATTAAATTTAATTACTGAATTAATATTTGAAAAACTGTATTCACATCCAGTGTCCTCCACTACAAGTTTTAAAAAATGTTTTTGAACTGGAGTGGATGAATAGAAAGTATTTTATGAACGATTGAAAATTTGAACAAGATATATAGGGAGAGTGTGAACTAATAGTAGGAAGTGAAAAATAGAAGCAGAACCATTACTAATAAATTAGTGTTTCCACTTACAAAAATATAAAAACTTCCAGAATCCTTATACGCCTATAAAAACAAAAAAGGTAAAAAGTATGATCCCGAGCATTGCTTAACTTTATTCCACAGCAGAATAAAGAGGAAAAAAAAGCATTCCTGTAACCAGTAACCACTACTCGCATAGAAGAAAGAAAAAAAAAAAAAAATCCAGCTCGGACACACTCGAATCCCTGATGACTGGGAAGAAAACCCCGTGCAATATGCATTGGAAAAAACATTATTTCACCAACATTTCCTTTCCTTTCCCAGGCTTCACACACACACTATGCATTATTTAGCTTGACTCGTATGAGTAGCTGGCACAGTCTAGTATACTCCAAAGAAGAAGATTACAGACGCAAACAAACAGCGATGGTCATAACATTTGCCGCGGTATAAGGATCTGCCCCAAACCTTCTGAGAAAACGGTGGCTGTGTTTGTCCGTCGTTTAGAGGTGTTTGCGCACGGCTTTTGAGGCCGATGGCTTTTTGTTCCACTTTGGCCACAAACATGCAGCAATTAGAAGAATATCCAGTGCTGATTCCAGACATCAGAATCATACATCAGCTATTTTATTAGTAATCGTTTACATGATTTGTTTCTAATGAACGTCAAAATAATTCAGGTTTAACAAATCCAGAATTAAAGCTAATTTTACTGAAATAACTTATTTAGCTGCCTATTTTGAAAAATTTTTATGTTTCAAATTGAAATAATCATCGCCGATACCAAAGTTTAAAAATAACTAATAATTTTTTTTTTTTTAAATACTAATCTCATATTGTCGTTTTAGATTTCAAAAGCATATAAGTCTATATAAATTGTGGTCATATAACTTTATAAATTAAAAGTATAGCAGATTTCACACTACGTGAAGCATAAGTGAATGAATCCGTTATGTCTGTAAGTTTATTTATTTCAACTTAATTATTATCATTCGTTTTAATTTCAATAGATGGGGAAAATAATACAACTTTCTAAAACAACAACAATAATACTAAAATATAAAGACAAAAAAAATTGAAATGTAAAAAAGAAATAAGTTGCATAAAAACTTAATAGTTTAGCATGTTAAAATTTACGTATACTTAGGAAAATACATACACAATCATGACATTTATTTCATATGGTACATATATAGTATCAAGAGAAGCAATGCCATTACTAATAAATCAGTGTTTCATCTTACAAAAAAAAAAAAACTTCCAGAATCCGTATACGCCTATAAGTTCTCAAAAAAAATAAATAAATAAATAAAAAAAAAAAAAAAAAAATAGGGTTAAAAGTATGATCCTGGCATTGCCTAACTTTATTCCTCAGCAGAATAAAAGAGAAAAAAAAAGGCAGCGTTTCCTGTAACGAGTGACCACTACTAGCACAGAAGAAAAAGAAAAGGAAAATCCAGCTCGGATATTCTCGAATCCCTGATGACTGAAAGAAAACAGTGCAACATGCAATATAATATACAATACACCAGCCATTTTATTAGCAATTGTTATATGACTTGTTTATAATGAACGTGAAAATAATTCAGATTTAACAAATCCAGAAATAATATTCCTGTAGGGGCCTGATTGGCCGAGTGGCTAGCTCTCTGTACCACAGGTTTCGGGATCGAATCCCGGAGGTACCATGAGTGTTTGTAGTGGTTCGAATCCAATTTTTAAACTGTAGGTCCCGGTCTGTTTAGCCTAAAGTGTGCACAAGATTACAGTAGCGCGACAAATCAAACCTACTCCTATAAGTTCTCATGAAAAAAAAAAAGGTAAAAGTATGATCCCTAGGCATTGCCCAACTTTATTCCTCAGCAGAATAAAGAGAGGGGAAAAGCAGCATTTCCTGTAACGAATAACCATTACTCGCACAGAAGAAAAAAAAAAAAAAAAAAAAAAAAAATCCAGCTCGGATGCATTGGAATCCCTGATGACTGGGAAGAAAAACCGTGCAATATGCATTGGTAAAAAAAAAAAACATTATTTCACCAACATTTCCTCTCTCCCAGGGTCAGCACACTCTCTGCATTATTTAGTTTGGACTCGGTATGAGTAGGCGGCACAGTCCATCCCTGCAAAGAAGAAGATTCCAGACGCAAACAAACAGCGATTGTCATAACATTTGCCGCGGTATAAGGATCTGCCCCAAACCTTCTGAGAAAAACGGTGGCTGTGTTTGTCCACCGTTTAAAAGGTGTTTGCGCAGGGCCCGATGGCTTTTGTTTGACTTTTTGGCTCCACTTTGGCTACAAACATGCAGCAATTAAAAGAATATCGAGTGCAGATTCAAGAAATCACAATCATATATACAAGTCATTTTATTAGTAATCGTTACATGATATGTTTATAATGGACGCGAAAATAATTAGATTTAACAAATCCAGAATTAAAGCCAATTTTACTGAAATACATTATTTTGCTGCATATTTTGAAAAGCGTTATGCTTCAAATTGAACTAAGCATCGACGATACCAAAGTTTAAAAATAACTGATGATGATGATTTTTTAAAAATACATTCTAATCTCATGAAAAAAATTATTTCATATTTAAAATCAAAGTTAATTTTTCTCAGCATTTCGAAAATTAATTTTTGAATATATGGATGCACAAATGTTTTTTAATACATTGGTTTTCACTACTTTGGCAATTATAAACTTTATTGTGTAACAGTGTGATACATCTCACGGGCCGGAAAAAATATTCAAGGCGTGTCGCGGGTTGGCCACCCTTGTTTTACATAAACAATGTCTGCTTATCATAGTATTGTTTTAATACAAATAATCGTATAAAGAAAATCATCCTCCATAAAAGACAATGCAGGAAACACTGAATGATAATTACACACCCTAACAAAGTTCCCACCAGATCTTTAATTGGGAATCACACATAATGAGTTTCAACGAATCCACATTCCATAATTACCGCCTTATTTACAGAAGCAACGCATTAAGATAATGTCCGACACCCTTTTTTTCCCATTCCTCAACATAAAGTACACATCCTCTAATACGAATTCATCTTCTGTTCAGAAATAGATATCGGCTGACGACACGCATGAAAGAGAAATAATTAAAAACTATAAAATTAAAAAAAAAAAGAAACTCTTTCTCCCGTCATTCCTCGGGAGTTCCATTTCAATTAAAACATTCCGCGTTCATCGGTGCACACATAAGAATGTTTCGAATTCATTTCTGTTTCAGTCTCTCGTTAATCCTGTTTAAAAACGAGATTGCTTCTCTCTCTCTCTCTACCTGTCCTAATATCTACTTAATAAAAATTGAACTGCTTTATGCGACGAACTCTGGTTTCGAAAAGGGCTGGTGCATGGATATTGAAACATGCAAATGAAAAGGAATATGGCATTCATTTATTATTGTTTTTTAAAAGATAATCAGATTTAAGTTTAAAAAAGAGAGGGGGAAATTTTTCAGTTCTTACTATTAGCTCACACTCTCCCTATATATATATCTTGTTCAAATTTTCAATCGTTCATAACATACTTTTTATTCATCCACTTAAGCTCAAATGCATTTTTTTCTTAAACTTGTAGTGGATGGCACTGGATGTTAATAGAGTTTTTTCAAATATTAATTCATTCTTTTTTATTTTTTTTATTTAAGTTGCATGTATCTACCAATAGATGGCGCCAGATGGAAGAGGAAAATTTCACCTTTATTTGTAAAGGAATTTTCTGCGATATAGTGAAATAAAAGTAGGAATACACTTAAAAATTCTTTTTTTTATTACTCGTTACTTTTTAACAAAAAGAAAATGCCACATTTCTTTGAAAAGTGGATGCTAATTTTGTGCCATTGCAAGAAATAATTTAGTTGCGTAAGTGAGATGAAAAAACAATAAGTTTGCGAAATATTTGGAATGAATTGTAAAGAAAAAAGGAAATTCGTTTAATATTTGCTTGATGTAGGCATGCCGTTGAAATGGATATCGAAAAAATGATCGTCCAATTCTTAGGTAATGTTTTTTTTTTTTCTTTCTTCTTATAATGCTTTGCTGGGATTAAACGAATGCAGATTAAAAGAAAACATATTTGTTGTTAAATTCCAATCAGAAAGATTTACATGATTCATTTAAATTTTTAATCTAACTTAATTACAAATTTCATTTAATTAATTGTTTTTATTCATTAATTATTAATTTTAGTAGCAGACATGACACAGCGTCAGCTGGTTACAAAAATAAACATTTCTATTTTGAGTGAATTTTTATGAAGACAAAATATTCGTGCCAACTTAAAAGTTTGAAATTTTAAAAATTGTTCTTAAATAATATAAATAAGGCAATCATTCTTATCCAAAAATATCCATTAATTTTTTTCGCCTTTATAATAATAGTGTTAGTTTGGAAAATAAATTGAAAATTAGTAATGTTCATTTTCTATCTTATTTTTTATAATACTTTAATTAGTTGGCATCAGCGAGATTTTTTTAAACCGGATGCCATCTGGTGGTGTGAAAATCTGACAGCAATAGGAAAAAAAAAAAAAAAAAAAATAAGGTTTTTATTTAAATAAAAATATATTTAAAATAGAGTTTTTCGTAATTGTTGCCTACGAATCTTTAGTAAGACAAAATAGCAAATTGACAAAAAAAAAAAAAAAAAAAAAAACCTGCATTAATAACATTAAATATATATGAAGAATACAACTCGTGAACAAAAAAAATCAAATATTAAAATATTCGTTAGAAATAATATTATTTTGTTTTGTTACGCAATTTGACTGGAGCGAATACAAGTAGTAATTTTTCTCTCATAGTTACATATATGAGGTTTCTCTAATTTAAAGAGAAACTTATTGAGAATCATAAATGAACTTTAAAAATTTTCATAACTCATAACGAAAGAATTGTTGTAACATATGGCTTTATTGGCAATCCATTACAATAAGGATCACACACAAAGAAGGAACAAGCAGAACAAAGCAAACATACAGCAAGACAGCAATCAACAATAAGTCGGTCTCACACATCACAAAGAGTCAAAGGGGGAAGAGAGTAAATAAAGGGGGTAGATATTTTATTTTAGACCACGAGGCCCCTGGCCACCCAATATAACTGCAAGACTTCTCCCTGGCGCCGAGCCTCCCTGGCAACTGGCGTACCGATTACGGAGTACCAACAGGGGGAAATACCCCACAACCTCCTCATCTTAATTATTAAATATGTTTGGAATTATAATGGCTGCTTAATTAATGTTAGTAAAAATTAAAGATAAATGTTTCTAAAAATTCAAATTAAGTATGGTACTCAAAAAAAAAAAGAAAAATACTATTTATAAAAAAAAAAGTAAGATAAGAAAGAAAAGAATTTAAAAGTTAAGTTTTAAATTCGGTACAATTAGGGACCAGTTGTCGATGCCGTAAAGAAATACAAAAACGTAAACAAACAAATCAACCTTTGCCTACGAGATCACTGATTGGGAAATCATGCTGAACGGTGAGAGCCAATAGGAGCATCTGAAAGGTAAAAATGGTTAAACAAAGTCCCCCAAAAAAAAAAAAAAAAGAACCATCACAGAACCTGTGATTCGTTTTTGATTTTATAATTTTTATTTGATTTTCAATTTTATAATTTTGTTTGGTTTTCGATTTTATAATTTTTATGTCTAATCCTTTTATTTTCCTTACAAAAAAAAGGGTAAAAAAGCGAACGATAAATAAAAAATAAAAACCTAACTTAATTACTAGTCGGAAAGTCATGAATGAAGTTAAAGCACAACGTAGCAATAAAAGGGAATAGAAAAGGAACAGAGTTCTGATCTGAACCCTCAACCTCGCGGTCAAAGATCCGAATCTTTACCTCTGCGCCAGTTCGTCAAAATTAAAGGAATAACAATTAGTTTTAAGCCAAAAGTAATCGTCAGATACGCATTGAGATAACTTCTCAATGAGCCAGACTCACTCCATTACCTGAACTCGCTTGCGCTTGTTCAGAGCCCATGGTGTTTCTTAAGTTTAGGAAAACACTCATAGGAGACGTCGTAGACTGCCCGTGGTCTTTTTGTGAGCTTTTCACCCCAGAGTGATAGGTTGGCAGTCGACGCCGAGCCTCCCCCTGTTCAGTCCTGGACATTTCAAAAGATGTTCTGAATTCATTGTTCCAGCTCTACACATTGGGCAAGTAATCGAGGCGAGGACACCTATCCTGTTCAGGCGTCCCGCAAGACAATCGTGTTCGGTTCTTAATCGAAAGTTGGCAACTACCTCTTTACGTGGTCTAGTGTTAAAGATGTTTCAGCTGCCTTGAATAGTGTTCCAACTTTTTGCCTTCAGATTTAATTATAAGATTAATAATAACAGAATTAATCTATTACATAAAATTGCAAAAAATTATAAAAATAAAACTATTATAATAAAGATATAGATGTCATTTAACTATAACATGTCATAATTAATAAGGTTAAAATAATTCGTTGTAGTTGGAGCAACCGAAAATGGAACAACTTTATTTTTATTCAAAACAACGTTGATAACGATATCGTTTCAATTATAAAGGAGAGAAAAATTATTCATTTTAAAATTCATAATGAAAAAAATTGCCATTACATATATTCATCCATAAATGAATCTCATGGTACAGAAAAATTTCCATTTGAAAAGTATCTATCGGCAGCAACCCTAAATAAGAATACCTCATCTTTATTTCATAAGGTAAAATGTCCAGTTAGGCGTTAAGAACTTTCTTCTTGAAACCATCTCATTAAAAGACAATTTATTCCAACACATAAAACTTTAAGCAAATTAAAATAAAAAACAAAATCTTCATTTTTTTTTCTTCTTTCTACTTCTTCTGATAATTTTTTTAATGTCAAATACTCGTGCAAATAGCTTTTTACTGCGGATCTTTACTATTTGCCGAGTTGCTGTGTGTATTGTGCTAAAGCAAATTTTCTACATACATCTCGGTGTTGCATGCATATGGACCACCGTATAAGTTCGTGTCAGATTAATGGCTTGATTTCACATCCCTAGCCTAATTCAGTTAATTAAACGATGCGAATTTTTATCCTTTCATATCTTTTTTTTTTTTTTTTTTTTTTTTTTTTTTTAAGTTTAAGAATGATTAATTTTAAGTTTCGGAAAAGAGGTAAGAAAAAAATGCAATGAATTAAAGAGGGAATGCAGAGAAAAGTAAATATTAAGACAGCAAATTTGTCAGAAGAAAAAAAAAAAGTAAGAACTAAAACGTAATTGAAAAATTTAGGATAAACAGTGGATAATAAATCAATAATTCATGAGAGAACTCTACGTACTCTTACAGAATAAACTAAAAGAAAAATGGCTGCAATTAATATTGCAAATGCAAAGCTATAAGCTGGACAAAAATTCTGAAATTCTTTATTTAAAAAGAATTAGTTAACCGATTATTTAAAGCCACTTAAGCACAAAATCAATATTAATTTAGATTTACATTTAAGACATAAGAGTTTCATCATATTAAGAGTAACGAGAATTTTTTTCCCCCTACTATCTTTCAACGATATTTAGTGAAACGAATATGTGTGTTCCACAAAAATGAAATTAATTTATATTACAAGAGCTCTAAGAAGAAGAAAGATTTGATTTATTTGCGCAAAAACACAAAAACATCGCATGAGAAATGAACATGAAAAAAAAAAGCAATTAGGATTAAATATTTTAATTTTAACTCATCTGCATTAAAAGATATAGGAGTAGATTTTTTGACTTCGGGTAGAAAAGAAGATTTATTTTAATGCTTAAAAATACTAATGATGTTTCCAAGTAGTTAAGAAACATTCTCTTCAAAAAATTATTAATTATACTTATTATTTTTAAGCGGTTTTTTTAAGAATTATCTATTTTATAAAGAGCCGAAATATGGATTTTTACTGCTTTTGTAAATACTTGAATAGCTTAAGAAGTTAAAAGAGTAGATGTACATAGACGTTTTTATTATATAATTAAACTGTAGATAGCTTCTTGCTATCTAAGATTAAACTGTAGTTAAGCGATGGCCAACCCGCGGCCCGCCTTGACCATTTTTCAGGCCCATGAGCTTTATCACACTTTTACAAAATATATTTATTTTATAATGGCCAAAGTAGTCAAAGCCAAAGTGTTAAAAAAATACATTATGGGTGCATCCATTTATTCAAAAATGAACTGCCGAAATGATGAGAAAAAATTAACTCTGATTTTCAAATCATATTCTTGCGAATAAAGGACAGATAGTGCCTGTTTTATTGATGAGTTTACAGTGATGAGTTCGCAGAATAATTCAATTATATTCTGCAAACTTATGATAACAGTGTGATACATCTCACGGGCCGGAAAAAATATTCACGGCGGGCCGCGGGTTGGCTACCCCTGATTTAAATCATAAAGGATAGGGGAATTACTCATTTTTAAATTCATAATGCAAAAAAGGGTGATTATGCATGTCCATAAATGAATCTCAGACTACAGAAAAATTTCCATTTGAAATGTTTATAGACAGCAACTAAGCAAGAATTCCTCATCGTCATTCCATACGGTAAAATGCCCAGTTATGCGTTAAGAACTTTCTTCTTCCAACCATCTCATTAAAAAGAAAATTTATTCCAACACTCAGAACTTTAAGCAAATTAATATAAAAAAACAAAATCTTCCTTTTTTTTTTTTTTCTTTCTACTTCTTCTGATAATTTTTTTTTAATGTCAAATACTCGTGCAAATAGCTTTTACCGCGGATCTTTACTATTTGCCGAGTTGCTGTGTGTATTGTGCTAAAGCAAATTTTCTACATACGTACTATACATACATACTATATTTCGGTGTTTGCATACGGACCACCGTATAAGTTCGTGTCAGATTAATGGCTTGATTTCACATCCCAAGCCTAATTCAGTTAATTAAACGACGCGAATTTTTATTCTTTCATATCTTTTTTTTTTTTTTTTTTTTTTTTTTGAAAGTTTAAGAATGATTAATTTTAAGTTTCGGAAAAGAGGTAAAAAAAAAAATGCAATGAATTAAAGAGGGAATGCAGAGAAAAGTAAATATTAAGACAGCAAATTTGTCAGAAGAAAAAAAGAAAAGTAAGAACTAAAACGTAATTGGAAAATTTAGGATAAACAGTGGATAATAAATCAATAATTCATGAGAGAACTCTACGTACTCTTACAGAATAAACTAAAAAGAAAAATGGCTGCAATTAATATTGCAAATGCAAAGCTATAAGCTGGACAAAAATTCTGAAATTCTTCATTAAAAAAAAATTAGTTAACCGATTATTTAAAGCCACTTAAGAAGAATAAATATTAATTTAGATTTACATTTAAGACATAAGAGTTTCATCATATGAAGAATAACGAGATTTTTTTTTTTTTTTTCCTGCTATCTTTCAGAGATATGTAGTGAAACGAATATGTGTGTTCCCCAAAAATGAAATTAATTTAAATTACAAGAGTTCTAAGAAGAAGAGAGATTTGATTTATTTGTGTAAAAACACAAAAACATCGCACGAGAAAAACATGAAAAAAAAAAAAAAAGCAATTAGGATTAAATATTTTAATTCTCAAAGAACTCCTCTGCATTAAAAGATATAGGAGTCAATTTTTGACTTCGGGTGATAAAGAAGATTTATTTTAATGCTTAAAAATACTAATGATGTTTACAAGTAGTTAAGAAACATTCACTTGAAAAAAATTATTAATTATACTTATTATTTTAAAGCGTTTTTTTTTTTAGAATTATCTATTTTATAATGAGCTGAAATATGGATTTTTACTGCTTTTGTAAATACTTTACAGCACAACGATAATTTAAGAGCTTCAAGAATAGATGTGCATAGATAACATGTTTTTATTATGTAATTAAACTGTAGCTCAGGGATGTCCAACCCGCGGCCCGCCTTGAACATTTTTCAGGCCCGTGCTATTTATCACACTTTTACAAAATATATTTATTTTATAATGGCCAAAGTAGAGAAAACCAATGTATTAAAAAAAAATACATTATGTGTGCATCCATGTATTCAAAAATGGACTGTCGAAATGATGAGAAAAAATTAACTTTGATTTCAAAATTATATTCTTGCGAATTTAGGACAGATATTGCCTGTTTTATTGATGAGTTTACAGAATAATTATATTACATTCTGCGAACTCATGATGCGCGCATCCATTTGCAAAAGCCAAGTGAAAGAGTGGAGAAACAACTATTGCACTCGTAAAATAAATATTTTTGAATGATCTCTTTTATTTTTTTTTATTTCGTTTATATTTATATGTTTTATTTTGTTTTGAGTGTTATATATTTCTTTACGATTTGCATTTAGTATCATCATTATTATAATATCTATGTTTACATGTAAAAATAATAGAAAACACAAAAATAACTCATTCTGTTTCAATTTTTCACCACCAAAAAAATGTCTATAGTGGGTCTAAATCTAATAGGGGGACATATAATTTTCGTATATGCATTTCCAAAGTGGCCTGCAAGATCATTTGGGTTGGCCACCCCTGCTGTAGATAGCTTCTTGCTAAATTCTAAGCAATAACGTTGCATATGGCAATTAATAATAATTGGATCAATATACATTTTTGAAATCACATAAAGCTGAATATTTAAATACCATAAACTTGAAGATTTTCCAACTTAATGTGGAATAAAATAGTTTTCAGCAAAAGCAAAAGGCTCATTTTTATTTATTTATTTTTCAAGAAAACCACAATTAAGTACTCTGTATTTTGCTTTACGGCAGCTCCTACCTTATACTCAAACATCAAATTCTACTCCTGCTTAAACCGAACCAATAACCATTTTTTTTTCAAAGCCCTGCCTGCGTAAAATGAGCTATTCGAATAATTATAAACAAATATTGCTTTTCATTTCTAAAAACGAAATTAAAAGGCAAACATTAAAGATTGTTCTCTAAGCGCCTGTCCTTTTGTAACTAATTTTAAAAAAAATATGGTCTTTTGGAAAGAATTTGCAAAAACAACAAAAATGCCCATTAACTAGATTTTTACCGAAGAAAATTCAATTCATAGATATGATCAATTCATTCATTTACAAGGCGATTTTAATTAAAGTCTCACTTTCAAAATGCTGTAAAAAAGAACCACTCGTCACAATGAGTTCAAATTTGAAAAAGGGGGAAACGGTATGGCAACAGAAAAGTTCCAAAGTGTATTTATAGATTGCCGCTATAAGCGGTATAACGAAAGTGAATTCGGCTGCCACTGATATTTTGAATCGAAAGGACAGTGTATTTGGCATGAGTTGCACATTCAACCAACTGTAGTGTTCAATGTGCATGATTGTTCCGGTTTTTTTGACGGAAAAAAGGAGTTTCAAATCATTCAACAGTTGTGACACTGTGAGTGGAAAGCCCATCCACTACGGCAAGGCCATACCCAATTGGATGGAAAATATCGATGGAACATTTTTTGGAACTTCAAGCACAATGAGCACTACAGTTGATTTAATGTGCAACTCATTCCAAATACGTTGTCATTTCGATTCAAACTATCACTGGCAGCCGAATTCACTTTCTTTATACCGCTTACAGCGCCATCTATTAATACAATTTGGAACTTTTTTGATGCCACACCGTTTACTCCTTCTGGAAGTATCTTCAGTTCAAATTTGAACTCACTGTGACGAGTGGTTCTTTCTTCACAGCATTTTGAAAGTGGGATTACATTCACCCCGTATATATGACTACATATTATCCAACATACCATCAGTCATACTTTTTTTTTTTATGTAATTAAAAACAAGATTTGAATAAAAAATATCATGAAGGGTGAAACAAATTCTGAAATTATTCTAAACACTTCGAAAGGAACCCCAAAAGCGAAAGACAACCCTGACTAACACCTTATTCAGAACGATCCCATTTGCAACGAAATGGGTTCTGGGAGAAGAAAAATAAAGAAAAAAGAATCCGCAAAAGTTTTGCGATCGAACACCTGCTGGAAACAAGAGCGGAGGGAAGCCGGAAGTGACTTAAACAGCAATTTCCACACCAAAACTTCACTTGGAATATTCTCACACGTCTTCAAAAGCATTTCTAAAAATAGCCCCGCTGCAGTTAAGGGCAGCTGACGCGTCGATAGATCTTGTTAGCGCGGAATGGCAACACCGCGAAAGATGGTGACGGATTCGATTTTGTTAAGGCACACTTTTTCTTGAATGAGAGTTCCAAATATTCATGCACTGATAAAAATGAATAAAAAGTCGAAAAATTGTAAAAAAAAAATTCTTCGGTTGGGGACAAAAAAAAAAATAGGATTATTTACAAAGTACTTTCTTTTTAAATACGTGTAAAGAAAGTTAATATTTATTTTGATTTAGGTTTAAAAAAAAATGCAGCATGATAAATTTGTAACAATATGATAAAGTGAACTAGAAAAACGTGAAAATGGAATCATCAGGGATGAAAAAAAAATTGAAACAGCTTTTCTTTAAAAAAAAAACAAGATTTTTCTTTAAAAAATAATCCCAAATCGTAAAAATTAAAAAGTATGTATTTGTAACACAGTTCTGGCAACAATTATAAGGCACAGTTTAGAAATTCAACTATTTCGAACAGTTAAGAAAGAAATTGAACGATGTTGGATAAAGAAGTTTATTACTAAACTTTTTGCCCATCTTTATGAAATCTTTATTTTGTGAAATAGGATGACGATAAAGTTTACTTTAAAATTTAATTAATCATAAAATAACAGTTTTTTTTATAAACTTTCACAATATGGTAC
Source organism: Caerostris extrusa (assembly GCA_021605095.1). Taxonomy (NCBI): domain Eukaryota; kingdom Metazoa; phylum Arthropoda; class Arachnida; order Araneae; family Araneidae; genus Caerostris; species Caerostris extrusa. Next base: position 30,780 of record BPLR01009969.1, read on the forward strand.
TTAAATTAAAACTATTTCAAATAGACTATATATATATCAGAATTTTTTTCTATCCATATGAGAATCTCAGTACATCGTTCCAGCGTATATTACATATTGCATGCAATATAAACTTTGTATTCTTGAGGCAATTTTAATCTGAGACATTGTCAGCTGACGCGAAAGTAATACGCAAAAATTTTAAATAAACCAAAGTTCTCAAAAATTATTAAATTTTTCAAAAAGTTATAATTTCTAACATTATATTCTAATCGGTGGGTAGTGTTACTCGCGTCCCTATCATACTTCCAGCTATACGAGTCTCCTGGGTAGCGCTAAATGAATAACAGCGTTCATCAGTGCAGCCCGATTATAAATTATGACTGTTTTCAAACCAAATTTCAAGCGGTTATCTTTATTGACTCCCAAGCTGCAATCTTGGCAACTTCTCCTATACACGGAATCCTGAACGGTCAGTCGCGGCAGGGGAGTGTCGTGCCTCACTGCGTTGCTCATTGTTCCCCAATCCGAATGTGAAGAAATGGGCAGAAAGAGGATGGGGGTGGGGAGAATGCTATATTTTGCAAAAATAATATAATGCGATATTTTGCAAATATTTTACACTCATTCGAAAAAAACTAAACTTCATCAGCAGAAAACTAAACCGCAGGTTCTACTAATCTCTGACAATCTTTCCATAGGTATGTCTGAAAAGAAATGTGATGCAGTTCCTAATGCTCTTCAGACCTTTTCCTTAGAGGTTATTACTACAATTTACTATGGTTCTGAATGGATCAACATTTACACCAATGGCTCTGCGTGTGATGAAAATACTAGTGGCGGTCTCTATTGTAAAGAATTTTTTGAGGAATCATATGCAGTTCGTCTTAATGCCATTTTGATGCTGAGCCACTTTGATGATGCTTGCCGTAAGGAATGCAATTTTAAACCTTCTTAGACTAACTGCTAATCTTAATAAAGCAGTTGTCTTTATTGACTCCCAAGCTGCAATCTTGGCAACTGTCTCCTATATACCTAGAGATTGCTTCCTTGTTGAGGCGACTAAAATAAATCTGTCCAATGCAATTGCTTCTGGCTTGGAGACTGTTTTTCAGTGGATTCCCAGCCATTGCGGGGTGCCTGGAAATGAAAAGGCTGGCCTCTTCGCCAAAGCTGGTTGTAAGTTACCATAGCCTCAATTTTCTTTACCAAAACAAACTCCTTTTACCAAAACTTTTTTAAAACAAACTCCCTTTCAACTGATAAAACGTGGAACATACTTATTTCATCACCCATCCTAATAGACTTGCACCGTGCAGTTTTTTACAGCACATTTCCGTCTCTCGACAGGACATGATTTTCTTAATAAACACTTGCACCACATGGGTGTAGCGACTGATGATCTCTGTGCTCGTCGGGTGAAGAAGCCATGGACTTTTGACAACATGCACTGCACTTGATTTTATGACTTTTAACTCTGACAACTTTACCAAGGTTAAGTTTTACTGGGCAGCTAGGTTCTTATGGCGGATATCGCTACAGTTTGATGTAGGGAAAAAACATTATATTCTGATCAACAAACCACTGATGATAAACGATCATGTTGTTAAAATGCTTTGCTGTTTTGTAAAGGCACCACGAAAAAAAAAGTTTTATTATATTTAGAAAAAAATAAATCGTAAAAATATATATATGCATGTATGTAACTCAGATTAAACATCGTCTACAGAAAAAGTAGATTTCAAATCGTCTGCTGTCCATTTCTAGAGCAGACAATGGTAAAATTCTACTGCAGGCGCGTGCACTATTCAGTCTTGATTGAATGGCAACACTGCATAGAGCGGTAACGATGCTTGTCACCCAGCTGCCATAATTAACATCGGGCTCCACGACTAATGAATTCAACAGCGGATCTGAGCGGCTCGAAAGGGTTCTCAAGCCACTGTCAAGAGAATGTATAATGAGCGGCAGGGGCTATAGATACTGACTATGGCTTTGAAGCCCACCTGTACTGTTGCAACCTACAGGACTATGAAATACACAACTTTCTTTTCCTAAACTTCGAAGTCAGTAGAAAGAAAATTGCAAACTGGATTTGTTGAAAAGAAAGCCATTACAAGAACATTATTTGAAGAAAAAGAAAAAAGAATGAACAATTTTTAGATAATTTAAATCACGGATTTGATTGTAATATATAAATCAGTAAGATGGATCAGATGATGATTCTGGTTTTTAGAGTGAATGTAATTGCATGTGTATAAAAAAACAGCCTGGATTTCTTCAGTATCACAAAAAATACCAATAATACTTTTTTTCACGTTTCTGACATTTACTACAGTTTAACGTAGAATCCGAATCATTCACAAACATCTGTGCCACCACCTTGATTCGAATCTGAAGTTTGTGGTACCAAACTTCAGATGTGTGTGGTCTTTCATGAGCATTTTTATAAAATCGTTTGAAATTCTATAGTCTTTTCATTTTTTAAGATGGCGATTATGCGTTTGGTTCCTACATTTAACTCCAAATTAACTATCGTAGACTAAATATATTCGTTCACAATGTATTGATTTTCAACAGATTTCTTTTAAAAATTATTTTTCCTTGACAAAATACTGTCTATATTTTACTTCTTTATAACATACTCATTACTCTATGGGTAAACTATTAATTTATTTTATTTTATAATAATTTCTAACGATTTATTAAAATATTTTTGTCTACTTAATAAAAAATGAAGACTGGCCTGTTTTATTATTATTATTTTTTTCCATTTGGGTCAATTTTGCGTGTGTGTGTAATTTCTTTGTTTTGTAAAAACTGATTCACATAATACAGTATTTTATAGGAACCTAATAAAAAAAATTTTTTTCACTGATATCTTCATCTTCTAATATACGATTAAAAAATAAAAGGAATATTTAATAGATTTTTATCATTTTAACAGCAATTTATTTTTCCAACAAGAACTAAATATAAAAATATATTTACAATTAGAAAATGCAGAAATTGTCCTTTTTTAAAAAAAATCTATTTAAAGAAACTTTTTTTCTTTAATATTTATTTACTTTTTTAACTTTTTTCTTTAATATTTATAGTAATTTATGCTGTTTAAAGGATTTGCTAACTGTTAATTAGATAAATTAAAAAATTTATCAATGAAATAAAAATAATTATTTTAATAAAATAAAGATAAATTAATTAATAAAATGAATAAACTAAAAAAATATTTTAATAAAATAAAAATAAATTTTTTCCATTATATTTTCGATTTTCCCCCCTATTTTATTAAAATATACGCGCAGGGATATTAAACTTCTAATTGTTGAAATATAAAATCCACGAAAATCTCACTCAATAGTAATTCTGTAATTTTCCTAACTTACTTCTTACTCATACAATTAATTTATTAAACTGATGGCAAAATGACATTTTTTTTCATATTAGCAAATCAAATCAATAAAAAATGTGTCTAAAACTAATTCAATAAAAAAAAAGAAAAGAATTGCAGAATAACAACGGTGCAGACTTTAAAAACCATTGTATACTGTACTATAAAACAAGTAATATAAAAAAAATATATATAAGTCAATTCTATTTTTTTCACTCTATTGCAGAAAGTCCTTTATAAATAATTTGCATTCATTTTTTTAAATTTATCGGGCGCCCTCTATTGGTTTATAAATTCAACTTAAATCTAAAAAATCTAAAAATTAATTCATTAAATTTAATTACTGAATTATATTTGAAAAACTACATTCACATCCAGTGTCACCCACTACAAGTTCAAAAGAAAATGTATTTGAACGTGAGTGGATGAATAAAAGTATTTTATGAACGATTGAAAATGTGAACAAGATATAGAGGGAAGAGTGTGAGCTAATAGAAGGAATTTAAAAACAAGGAAAGATTTGCAGAATAACAACGCTGCAGACTTTAAAAACTATTTTATACTATACTAAAAAAAAAAACAGCTAATGTAAGTGAACTGTAACAACGCATCAAAATTGGCAAAAGGAAGGGGTTTTTAGGTCAATCAAAGCCATAAAACGAAGTATTTAGTTTCGTAAGCCAAGTGAGGGAAGGGAAAAAAAAAAAAAAAAAAAAAATGGCTACACAATAAGGGCCAAACGCCCAGCTTTCGCAGAAACAAAGCTCATTAAAGTCGAAACTTCTGAAAACATAAAAAGAATAGGTCGCACTAAAATAACTCAAATTCCTGGCAAACACCTTCGTACACTAGCTGAGGTAAGTTTTGCGGATGCAACGGTCATCTGGGGGAAAACTTTGAACAGCCAAATGGCCTCGCATGAGTCAATTTTTCGGGTCACGTGCACAGGTGAGGGTGTGGTTGATGCAGTGGGGGGGGGGGGCGGCAGCAGCTGATTCATTGTCTGAGTCATGCAGTACAGCGAGGGCAGTATATTCAGTATTTCATTCTTAAATATAACACTATGTTATTTTTACGATTGCTTAACATTTCTCTAAAACAAGTAATATAAAAAAAAAAAAATATTTAAGTCAATTCCTACTTTTTTTTTTTCCCACTCTATTGCAGAAAAGTTCTTTATAAATAATTTTCATTCCTTTCTTTTTAAGTTTATCGGCGCTCTCTATGGGTAGATATATGCAACTTAAGTCTAAAAAAACTAAAATTAATTAAATTTATTTACTGAATTAATATTTGAAAAAACTGTATTAGCATCCAGTGTCATCCACTACAAGTTGAAAAAAAATGTATTTGAACTGGAGTGGATGAATAAAAAAGCTTGATACTATATAAATTTAAATGACGATAATAATCTTATTTGACAATCTAATTTTTATCAGATACGATAAATTAAAATTACTTCTTCAATATAAAAATATTGCTTGATGGAAAATCAGGTTTAGTTATAAATATACATTCAAGCTTAAAACGTATTCTTTGATTTAATGTATCGTACATTTTACTACGCAAAAATTAAAATGTCTCCCAAGCCTGGTCAATTGGTTTTATCACAGCATAGTTGGGTGGTTAAAATAAATCACAAATTGAATATTAATGAATTATTAATTATCTGAATATAACGTGTAGTCAAATAATAGATATTCAATTTTTCCAATCAAGATTACTTTTTTGTTCCATGCTCATTTATTGAATTCAAAACTATAAAATAATTTCGCAACAAAGAATTTGTTATTATATATAAAATATTAACGTAGGTAGAATAAAAATCTTTGCTGTTTGTATAAAGGCGAAAATACATCAAAGAATGAAATCGAACAAGTAAAATGTGTTGTCTTTGGCGGAAATATGATTAGCTGGAATAAAATAAGTGGAAGTCGTGAATCTTAAAAGAATACTTTAGAAATTTCTTCTTATCCTAACACGTTCTAAGAATATCCTCATGTAATTATTTTATTTATTTAGATTTCTTTTTTATTCATAGCCTCTGTTTACTTACAGGTTTTTAAAAATTGAGAAAAAAAGTGCATTTTCTAAATATAATAAACATTTAATACTATTAAATTTTCTAAACTTTAAATAATTAGCATTCTCTATATCAGTATACATAGTGGCAGATGAGAGGCCTTAATACTTTATGAAATTAATTTTCTGCAATACAATCCTAACTGACTAGCGCTCTGGCATCACAGGCTTCAGCATTGAATCCTGGCGGTGGCATGGTTGTTTGTGAGTGGTTCGGAATCCACTTTAAACAGTAGGTCCCGGTCTGTTTAGTCCTTGAGTGCACAAGGTGCCCGTAGAGACAAACCAAACCTTGCAATTACCAATTGCAAGAATCCTATCCTTTCATGAAGGATCATTTTAAACCACCTAAAATGTGTGTGACTCATAATTCATAAAAACGTCAGAGAGATTATTTCTCGAGATCATTTTACGAAGAATGTTATATAGGGCGATTATAATTAAAGCCCCACTTTCAAAATGCTGTACAAGAAAGAAACACTCGTCACAGCTAATTTGAACTGAAGATACGGCATCAAAAAGTTGCAAAGCGTATTAATAGATGGCGCTGTACGCGGTACAATGAAAGTGAATTCGGCTGTCAGTGATAGTATGAATCGAAATGACAACGTATTTGACACGAGTTGCACATTCAACCAACTGTAGTGTTCAATGTGCTTGATTGTTTCGGATTTTTGGAGAAAAAAATTACTTCAAGTCATTCAAGAGTTGCGATACTGTGAGTGGAAAGGCCATCCACCACAGCAAAAAGTCATACAAATTGTGTATGGGAAAATCGGTGGAACTTTTTTGATGACAAAATCGTTTCCCCTTTCTTCAAGAATCTTCAGTTCAAATTTGAACTCATTGTGACGAGTGGTTCTTTTTTAAATTATTTTGTATGTGGGACTTTAATTATAATCCCGCTGTATATATAAATATAATATGGATAGTAAAACGATCTTAATTTTTAATATCAATTTCATCAGTGTAAATTTTCAGTAATCCATTCCTATAAAAATGAAAGAATATAAACTTAAAATGCTGTTGAAATAAAATATTTTTTTAATCTCTCTCCCTCTTTATAAATATATTATTCGGAATAAAATATCAGAAAATACTTTGGAAATATTAGGAGAAGAAAAATATTTTCATTCCAGACATGGATCGAGGTGTAAAAATATTTAACACATAAGTATTCAAAAATAATGTTATTAGAACTCTGTCGAAATCTGTTTTTGTAATGTCCCTTTCCCTCCCAGTCCATTTCAAAATATTTGTGGTGATATCTGGAGGGATAAAAATAGAGTTGAGAGTTTTAAGTTCAGGAACGAACACGAATTTTATTTATTTATTATTATTATTTTTTTTTTTTTTTGGCGGCATTCAAAAAATAACTTCAATTTCAGCATTAATATCGGGTACAATTATTCTAAGAGCATAAGGAATATCGAAGTATATTCCTTATGCTCTTAGGATATAGAATATATTCCTTATATCTTAGGATATAAACAGATATTTTTATATCTCATATAAAATATCTGTTTTTCAATCGAACAATATTCTGACGGAAAAAGAATCAGCGAAGCAAATATAATTGCGCATCCACATAATTACAACTATTAATATTAAGCATGAAGGCCCTTTTTTACAACATTAAATAGAACGGATTGTATTAAAAAGAAAATTTAAAAAAAAAAAAAATGATTTCCCTCTTTCAAATGTTTCATTTAAATTCATTTTTTTTTTCCGATTAATATAATAAGAAAAAAAAATCTTTTATTTTGCTGCTTGTGTATTATTTAGCAGCAACAACCGCCAAAAAAATTCTACAAATGTAAACACTACATAACTTTTTTTTTTTCCTTTCTAATGCGGCTGGCAAACACTTAGACAGCTTGGTCTTGGATGCCTTAAGGCAAGTGCTGCACCGACGTTACTCACTTTGCATTACCCAGAGGGCGCGTGTAACTTGAAGATAAGCCACGGACGCGGAGTAACAATACCCCCGCAACGCTCTACGATCATATGCGACCGGGACCTACGGTTTAAAGTGGATTTCGAACCACTACAAACATCCATGGCACCGCCGGGATTCGAACCCGAAACCTGTGGATACCGAGCACAAGAGCGCTAGCCACTCGGCCATTCAGGCCCGCACACGCACACTACATAACTAACTGCTATAATTAATAATTTATTTTTAATTTTTGAATAAATCATTTTTAATAATTAATAATTCATATATATTATTTTAATAATAATTAACTTTTTAGTGGGGAGTTTTATACTGATTCCTTCGAAGATGCCCCACCTCTGAATAAGAGGCACGGGTTTCCAACAGTTTTCCTGTTCCGATGAACACCAAACAAAAAAACGGCTCTGATGTATGTAATTTTAAAAACTTGCATGCAAATAAATTACCATGAAATGCAATAAATATTTCGTCCAAAATTAATATGCACTTAAAAAAATGGTAATAAAAATATTACTATTATTAATAAACAAGTTTATTATATACAAGATTTGCTGTATATGTTGATTGGAAAGATTTTTCTTTTATCGAAAAAAAGAATAGATATTCACATATAAGATTATTAGATATATCATATATCATATCAGATTCACATATAAGCTATCATATCAGATTCACATATAAGATTATTATCATATCAGATTCACATATAAGATTATTATCATACCAGATTCACATATAAGATTATTATCATACCAGATTCACATATAAGATATCATATATCATATCAGATTCACATATAAGAGAATACAATTTTCGCAGTGAAAATGAATTGCAAAATTTTCTGGAAATTGCAAAAGCAAAAAAAAGTTAAAAGGACGAATTTATTTATAATTATGTGGAACAAACGAAAAAAAAAAAAAAAAAAAAAAACAGATTGCTTTTGAAGCCGCACAAAATTTCATTTAATGACCGTTTAAAAACAATTTTTGAAATAAAAAAATTGACCCATAAAGTCTGGAAAGATAAAGAATCTGCAGACTGCTTTATAAAATGAAATTTCATGGTTGATTTCACTCTCAGAAGATTTGATAAATATCGTAAAAATGAAATTAACGGTACCATATGTTGCACAGTATGAAAATCTATTTACAAATAATTTTCCTACTAATTAAAAGTACAGATATTAGAAAATTCACTGTATATAAAAATTAAAAAGCCCCAAACAGGATAGATAGAAAGTTAAAAACCCAAAAATAAAATGACTCATTTTTAATAATTAGAAAAAAATAGTAGTAAGTATTTATGGTCTTTAAAATGTATTTTAGAAATTTTAATTAACATGACCGATAACCCATTATTTACTTTAATTTTCCTAATTATTAATGGAAGTTTTCAGTGCATGCAAAGCATTTCGAAATAAGACAATATTAACATTTTTATTCCTAATTTTAACCCTATTGATTTTACACCTAGAAAAAAAATATATAAATCATAAGTATAGAAAGTACTGCATTCTTTGAAAAAATAAATCAAAGAAAGATTATTTAAATTTTGAAAAAAATGTATATTTTGTTGTGAAAATCAAACTTTTTTTAAAGAAAACTTAGTAGCGAAGTAGATTACGCATATTATGTAAAATATTTTCCTGCGCTTTTAATTTAAATTACAAAAAGATATGCACGTTCTCACACTGAAATATTCCTCCAAATGTCATAATATGAAATGAAATATTTCATTTTTCTGGATTCTGCTATTAAATGTTTCTTTATTGAACAACCCAGACAGGTACAAAATCAATCCCCGCGATTTTACGAAAAGTTCTTAGAATTTTCTGTAAAAGAAGAAGGGTCATGAAGTCAATAAAAATAAATTTATAAAAAACAAGTAATATATACATAAAAAAATTTTTAAGTCAATTCCTACTTTTTTTCACTCTATTGCAGAAAAGTCCTTTACAAAAAAGTTAAAATTTTCCTCTTACATCTGGAGCCATCTATTATTAAATACATGCAACTTAAATCTAAAAAGCAACTAAAATTAATTCATTGAATTTAATGAATGAATTAATGAAGTGAAAAAACTGTATTAACATAAAGTGTCATCCACTACAAGTTCAAAAAAGTATTCGAACTCGAGTGGATGAATAAAAAGTATTTTATGAACGATTGAAATTTGAACAAGATATATGTAGGGAGAGTGTGAGCTAATAGTAGAAATTGAAAAAAAAAAAAACAAGTAATATATAAAAAAAAAAATTAAAGCCAATTGCTACTTTTTCTTTCACTCTATTGCAGAAAATCCTTCATAAATAATTTTCATTCCTTTTTTAAGTTTATTTGGCGCCATCTATTATTAAATACATGCAACTTAAATCTAAAAAGCAACTAAAATTAATTCATTAAATTGAATGAGGGATTTATTATTCGAAAAAACTGTATTAACATCCAGTGTCATCCACTACGAGTTCAAAAAAATGTATTTGAACTGGAGTGGATGAATAGAAAAGTATTTCATGAACGATTGAAAATGTGAACAAGATATATATATATATGGAGAGTGTGAGCTAATAGTAGGAACTGAAAAAATAGGATTATAAATCAAAAAATTTATCGTAGTATTGGACAAAAACTTTCCAAAATGTAGAAATTTTGCACACATTTTGAAAGAGAGATGCCTAAACTTTGTTTAGGATACCAAAGCCACCTGCAATTTATTTCTCGTGGATACACATTTCAGTTTATTGTTTAAAATGAAGTTGTCAGAGAGCGGAGATATTGTTCCGTCCTCTCTGCTCGACATGTGAAGTAAATATCAGATAACTGTGACACCGGCCCGCTCTCTGACAGTCACCCCAGAAAAGGGCAGCAGCTGCCACCAGTGTGGATGTCAAGAGCAGCCGTACGACGCCATCAGGACAGTTGGCCAATATCTCGCAGCACGTGCACTGATGGAAAGCCGACTAAAAGGGGATTCAAAGTCTTCCTTATTAATAAACACAGGGACAGGTAAACGAGGAGGATATTTCTTTTCAATTCCTTCTATTAGCTCACACTCTCCATATATATATATATATAAATATATTGTTCAAATTTTCAATCGTTCATAAAATACTTTCTATTCATCCACTCAAGCTCAAATGCATTTTTTTAAACTTGTAGTGGATGAACGCTGGTGTTAATACAGTTTTTTTTCAAATATTAATTCATTCATTTTAGTTTTTTTTAGATTTAAGTTGCATGTATCTACCCATAGATGGCGCCAGATGTGAGAGGAAAATTTCTACTTTATTTATAAAGGACTAGGAATTGACTAAAGGAAAGTAGGAATTGACTTTAAACATTTTTTTTATATTACTTGTTTTTTCTTTCTTTAGATTAATAAACAAATTACCAGATTTTTTTCCATTGTTTGATCTTTGAAAAATAGATTTTTAATTCACTAAAAAAATTGTCACTAAAAAATTCATGGTATCTTACAAACAAAACACTGATGGGCAAGTGACTAGCGCTCTGGCTTCGGTACCACAGGTTTCGGGTTCGAATCCCGGCGGTGCCAGGGATATGTGTGTAGTGGTTCAGAATCCACTTTAAATCGTATGTCCCGGTCTAATAGGATCGTAGAGCGTTGAGGGAACTCCACTTCCGTACTTACTCCACTTCCGTAGCCTATCTTCAGGTTAAATGAGCCCTCTGGGCGGTGCTCAATGAGTAACAGCGGTGCAGCCCTTGTTTATAGCATAAAGATTAACTGTCTCTGTATTGACAGCTGCATTAGAACAACAACAAACAAAATACAATATAAAGCATTGCATCTAAGGTTTTAAAATCGATTGTAAATTTCTTAGCCAACTTTTTAATTTTCTGAGTTTAAAAAAAAACCACTGGTTGCATAAGTAAAAAGATTCACAATAAAATAAGTATAAATATAGTTCGCATTTAAATTTCTCAATGTATCTTTTTTAAAATATGTAATCAATATATTTTAATAAAAAAATCTTCATATACACAAAGCAGCCTGTTACCTTTTTGTAAAAAATACACTAAAGCAGTAATGTTTTTAATAAACCTATATGCAATATTAACGTATAAATATATTTGCTTCTCTTCATCACTAAACAGCAAATAGCATTTTTAATATTAATATCGTATAAGCTTCATTTACTTGACAATAATAAATTATGAATATTGAATGAATCTACTGAAACAGTTAAATCATAATATTCGCAAATAAATAAATAAAAAATAAAATAAATAAATAATACCAAATCCTTATGTGATGCAAATAAATGTAATAGGAAAAAGCTTACAGTATGTCACGGCATGACATGAATATGCTACATGTCATATATAACGGTCTGAGCAAGATGATTTCTTCATGAATAGACCGCATGAGTTATAGGCTAATCTGTAGGAGTGACCATGAATCATTGGTCCCATGCAGTAAATAATAGTCAAAGTCTTTGCCATGAACAGGCCCCATGCCATAACTAATTATCTAATCGCAAGATTTCGCAGTGAATATGTCACATGTCATAAATGATTCAACCCCCAACATTTGATGCGAAAATGTCGCATGCCATAAGCAAGCTTTAAGTCACAAGATTTCACCACTTGACACAAATACTGTCTATGCTACAGAACTCGCCATTTTTCGATCACTATAAAGGAGAATATCACGAAGAAGACATGCGGATGTCCTCTGTCTACAAATAACCCAAACACACTTGCTGTGCATATGTCGCATGCCATAAGGAAGCCTTAAATTACAAGATTTCACCACTTGACACAAATACTTTCTATGCTACAGAACTCGCCATTTTTCGATCACTATACACTGAAGTGGCAAAAGTCATGGGATACCTCTTAATATCGTGTCGGCTCTCCTTTCGCCCGGCGAAGTGCAACAACTCGACGTGGCATGGACTCAACAAGTCGTTGGAAGTCTTCTGCAGGAATATTGAGCCATTCTGTCTCGATAGACGTCCATAATTGTGAAAGCGTTGATGGTGCAGGTTTTTGGGCACGAACAGACCTCTCGATGATGTCCCATAAATGCTAAATGGGATTCATGTCGGGCGATCTAGGTGGCCAGATCATTCGTTGGAATTGCCCAGAATGTTCTTCAAGCCAATCGCGAACAGTTGTGGCCCGGTGACATGGCGCATTGTCATCCACAAAAATCCCATCGTTGTTTGGGTACATGAAGTCCATGAGTGGCTGCAAGTGATCTCCAAGTAGCTGAACATACGCATTTCCAGTCAATGTTCGGTTCAGTCGCACCAGAGGACCAAGTCCATGCCATGAAAAAAAACAGCCCACACCATTACGGAGCCACCACTAGCTTGAACAGTGCCTTGCTGACAGTTTGGGTCCATGGCTTCGTGGGGTCTGCGCCACACTCGAACCCTACCATCAGCTCTTACCAACTGAAATCGTGACTCATCGGACCAGGCCACGGTTTTCCATTCATCTAGGGACCAACCGATATGCTCACGTGCCCACGAGAGTCGCTGCAAACGATGTCGTTCTGTCAGTAAAGGCACTCGAGTCGGTCTTCTGCTGGAATAGCCCAAGAAAGCCAAATTTCTCCGCACAGTTCTAACAGACAAGTCCCTTGTACGTCCCACATTGATTTCTGCGGTTATTTGACGCAGTGTTGCTTGTCTGTTAGAATTTACGACTCTTTGCAGACGTCGCCGGTCTCGGTCGTTAAGTGCAGGCGGTCGACCACTGCGCTGTCCATGGTGGGATGTTATGCCTGAAATTTCATACTCTTGGCACAGTGGATCTGGGAATGTTGAATTCCCTAACGATTTCCGAAATGGCATGACCCATGCGTCTAGCTCCAACTAACATTCCGCGTTCAAAGTCTGTTAATTCCCGTCGTGCGGTCATCATCACGTCAAAACCTCTTCACATGAATAACTTTAACAGAAATGAAAGCTCTGCGAAAGCACTGCGCATTTATACCTGTTTTACGCGATGCTACTGCTATCTGAAAATTTGCATATTGCTGTCCCATGACTTTTGTCACTTCAGTGTAAGGCAGAATCTCACGAAGGAGACAAGTGGATGAATAGTCCTCTGTCCACAAATAACCCAAACGCATTGCTCCAGTGTTTGTTGTCGTTCTTCTGCCATCCACAGTGTGCAAATCTCAGTGTTTCAACTAAGAATCGCTCTTCCCCCAGCGTGCCACCAGAAGATTTCATTACGCCCCTACTGATCCCCGGGTGATCGATCAGGGGTCAATTCCCCGTTCGAGGGGGGCGGAAGTTTTCCCAATCCTGACAGGGCGGCACTGATTACCATATTATTAGAAGGGTGCTGCCCGCCTGTAATTAAAAGCTCATTGCCAGACTTCGCCATTTAAGGCAGTGGCTTTTCCTTCCCAGCACCGCCGGGCTTGGACTGCGACGACAAAGTTTCCTGTGATAGATGGCTTTAATATCTGGTGGCGAATATTTTGCAGAAAACTCGCACTTTTACGATTTTGGGTTGTGAATACGAAATGCATCGCGCTTTATCAGAATAGTGTTGTTTTAAATCACAATCATCCAGAAAAATGAAATCGAATTTTTTAATTTTTATTTTAAAGACCAGACCTTTGGCTTTTGAAAACAGTTTCAAGTGTGCTTCTAGGTTTGGTTTGGTTTGTCGCTCGACGGTCATCTTGTGCACACGAGGGTTAAACAGACCGGAACATACAACTTAAAGTGGATTCCAAACCACTCACAAACATCCATACCACCGCCAGGATTCGAACCTGAAGCCTGTGATATCAAAGACCAAAGTGCTAGCCAGTTGGCCACCAGGCCGCAGTGTGCTTCCAGAGTCATGAGAAGTCGAACTGCAGTTGTTAGGATATTGAATGCAAGCATTCAAAACTTTCCAATTGAATTTCTGAAAAAGCTATTCTTTGACTACACGATAACAGTTAAAATTTCGTATGGTTTTGAAAATGATTACAACTCTATGTTTTGAATGATGTTAAGAAATTAAAAGATGTTAAATACATTCCTTTAGAAATAGTTATTGGCGTTTTTTGTTAAAACATAACGTCTTTTTCTTGTATATTTGTTATCAATGACTCGAGGGGCTGTCACACAGCTATACTCTAGAAGAATATCTGTTTTAGTTCAATGCATGAATAGTAGATCTATATCTACATGTTGTTGTTGTTTCTTATCCCACTTGGTAAACATCTACTACTGTGCCCAAAAGTTAGACCAATTATTTTTTTTTTTTTTCTAAGACTCTTTATTTATTCTTCCAAATTTATTTCATCGCCTTCAAAGGAATCCCCTCCGGACATAATGCATTTACGTCAACTTCTTTTTCCAATCCTGAATGCATGCTAAAAAGTCATCGGCAGGGATGTTATGTATCATATAGGAGACACTTAACGTACCATGTGTGTCTAATTTGAAATTAATTTACTAAGCAAACTTTATCTCTTCTCAAAACGGGACAAATCTCTATTAAAAAAGAAATATAGTTGGCAGACAATTTCATGAAGGTCTCACTTTTAATAAAACAAAACAAAAATCTTGACATACAGTTAAAAAACATACACATAAAATGCAACACTTTGATAACAAATCGAATCCACCCAATAAGAAAAAAAATTTATACTTTGAATTTAAACTTCACATACAAAAAGGATATACATATAAGTGCTTAACTAAGAAAAATGATCGTTTGAGCTTAACATGATAACAATTAAAGCAATGCACCCATTTTTTTTCTTTCTTTTACAGTGCTTCCAGACTTAAATCTTAAAACTTTGTTTCGTTTTCAAACGCGAGGCGCAGACATAAAAGCAGCTAAAACAAGCGCGCTTGTATCCGGCAGGCTGAATAAATAAAACACGTCTGCATGGCCCTTGGTGATTGCAAAGGGAAACAATGTTTATGCATAAGAAGCTCGTTAAGTTGATGTTGTTCTGCTCGAAACCCGATCGAGCTTCACTTCGGATGCATTTTTCATTGCAACGGAAAGAAAAGAAAGGATTCCGTTTCCAAATTGCTGCAACTCTTTTTAAAAGGAAGGGAAATTAGATCTATTAAAAGACTGTAAACATTAATTTTAATGGATATCAGTTAAGTGCTTGCGAGAAAGATAACAAAGACGAAGCAATCAACAATGCAGACCATTTAGAAAGTAACAAAAACCGTCGAGAATATTTCAAGACGGAAGAGTTTTAAATTGCAATCAATGCAAAAGGACTTTTATGAGACATCCGAAATTGAAATTGCACTCCAAACAATTGCTCTGAAATTAATGAAGGAAAATAATAGCTTTATAAAGAATAACACTATTTTTATTTAAATGAGACTTAGTGCGTAAACGACTATAAGATTATCCATTCTAATTAGAAAGAAAAGGGGAAAACTGAGAATGGCAGCTATGCATTATAGTATGATATTTTGACGATCAGTTATTTTCAATTGAAAACGCTGATCTGTTGCAAACTTTAGAAAGAAGCAACCTTTCCTTCCCAGAATGAGGAAAACACCTTTATGATAAAAATATTCTTTTT
This sequence comes from Caerostris extrusa, assembly GCA_021605095.1. Taxonomy (NCBI): domain Eukaryota; kingdom Metazoa; phylum Arthropoda; class Arachnida; order Araneae; family Araneidae; genus Caerostris; species Caerostris extrusa. The sequence goes on from BPLR01009969.1 coordinate 46,730, forward strand.
GTACAATGCTTCTTAGAATGTGAGAGAACGTTTTAATTGCGTGGAGGTGAACGTCTTTTCGGGGGAATTTTCCAGATAAATTTGCATGATGCAGAAGAAAAACCCAGAAGACCTTCAACGGGCAAGCAGTCCGCGAGAGACACTTCTGCAGAATTTCCACCGAGTCCAAACCAGTGACAAGCAATAATCGAAGATTTCCTTCCTTGCAAGTTTGCGCTTATTATCACAAGTGAGACACTACCTTTAAATTATTATAGCATTTTTATAAAAGGAATTTCTACAAAATGAATATTGTAAAAAAAAAAAAAAAAAAAAAAAAAAAAATTCTACAGATTTCAAAGTAAAAGAAATTGACTTCTTGAGCGAATGTATTGTAAATTAAAACGACCCAAATATGCTTAATTTTTTTAGATATTTATTTGTTGTATTTCCTTTTGAACCTATATTAAAAAAAAAAAAATCGTTTGAGAACTATTATCAATATTAAACTAAAACTAAACTATTATTAAGATAAAAATGAAACACATTTTAAAACTAGGAATATCAATCTGAGAAAAATATAATTCTTCTAATGTTAATCTATTATATATATAATGGCAACAACCCATTTAAATGATGCAAGGAGGTTTGATTGGTTAGGCTCTCTACGGTCATTTCTTGCATGCGGAACGTACGGTTTCAAGTGGATTCGAACCCGGAATCTGTGACAACGAGCGCTAGCCACTCGACCATCAGGCCTCAAAAAAGGAGGAATGAGAAAGACGATCCGTTTGCTTTGCATGAAGATGACCACAGCACTACTGGCCACACGTGATCTCCATAATCATTTCAAACAACCACATCACATAACCAAACAATACTAACATTCACTACACAAAAACCTTCACTTTCAACCCTCTTGAAGAAAAAATAAGAAAAAAAAGGCACTATTTAAGATCCGAAGTGAGCATCAGCCCCAACAATGCACCTGGATATCATTTGACAAACACAAATATCAAAAGGCTGGAACAGCATGGGCAGTTCAATAAAGACCCCTAGATCGATATAAAACATGTTTACACTATCTATACAAAAAAAATATTATACAACTGTTGCCATCATCCTCATCATAACATTCACGATTTAAATACTGCAAACCAACATAATTTCTAGCAGAACGTGTGAAGTACACTTCAATCCAACACAAATGAATGATTTACCGAAACCTGAACATTTACCAACCACGTTTTAGAAACCTCCACTGAAACCGAGACTCATTAGAAACCGAAACAACCCCCTGAAGTCATTACAATGTCAAGGAACCCTCATACATGAACGCAAAGATAAAGAGGGTGGCCCAGTGACAAACACGCTAAATGAAACGCAACTAATAGCCGGTGAGGGGAATCTGCCTCACGCAGTTATTATTATTATGACACATGGTGCGACTTTCACTCTCCGAGTGCCCGATCGTCCACGTTCATTTTAATCACGATGCTAATGACACCCGCTTAAGGAGAAAATTGCTCCTCTAATCATCTCGGGAAACATACTCGACATTAATAACTCATTGTGACCAAGAAAATTGACGCTCCATTCCATCGGATGAGGTCTGGATCCCCATCGATAGATTCTGAGAAGTCACAACAAAATATTTGTTGCCTCTCATAGATGTCAAGCGGCTTGTTGGTCAATTGGCCAGCGCTCCGCTTTGACGCGTTTGAGGCCCAAAATGGAATGGACCGATCCTTTTGAAATTCCACCATCGTCAGCGAGGTCTCTAATTGTAAATCGACGGTTTGAAAGCGCCAAATCTTTCATTTTTTTGGACGTGAGCTTCGTCGGTTGGGATTGACCTTCGTCTTCAACGAGTTCACTGCCTTCTTTGAACTGTTTATACCGCTTGTAAACATTTCTTCCCGATATAGGAATGCTCACCGAATGCCTTCTGCAACATTCTATTCAAACAAAATTGAATGCAATTTCTTTGCTCAATTCATTTAGATATTTCAAAAATCGCTGAAATCAGTTTTAGCGTCTCACAAAGCCTAGCGTAACTCAAACACTAATGACTATTTTGACGTGAAATTTCACGCAGATGTCGAGGACAGTGCCAGCAACTTAAAAAAGAAAAACTTCCATAGATAAAATTGAAATTCCATAAGCCCCGGGAATTTTAAATTGAAAATAGGTTTTACTTTTTGGGCACAGTGAATACAATATGCGGTGGCAAAACTGAATTTTCTAGAGTAACAATGAGTTATTAATGTTATAGTATGTTTCACGCTCTTCCCGGAGACGATTAGATAAGTCCGTATTATTACCAGTCCGTGCTTTATAACTAAAAAGGCAAATAGTGCAGAAGTCAATAAAAAAAGAAAAAAAATTGCAAATACAGCGTTAGGCACGTTATTCAGGAAATCAGCTATCAATCCATAAAAATTCAGTTGTGAGATGATAGCTTTATGAAAGAATAGATTATATATTCATTATTAGCGTTTTCCACAGGCTGAGTAAATTCTCAAGTAGGTTGTAATTAAGAGTTGCATAATATACTTAAAGTATAACTGTTGCTTCGTTATTTAGATTTTTAAAATGTTCTTCATATAAAAAGTTTTCATGGCATGTACACAATTACAGGTAACAGCAGGTACAAGTATTTTTTTTTTTTTTTCGCTGTATAGTTATAGGGAAAAAAAATCTGTATAAGATAAAAAAAAAATTAAAAATTTGCAAGAAATGCATTATAACATTTATTTGATAAACAAGAAAATTTGAGAGCAGTGCTTAAATTTCTATAATTTATTTCTATAATTTCTCTCAGATAATTCTAATTTCTCATTATATTACACGTACTTTTATATTTATATATATATATATATATATATATATATATATATATACACAAAAAGAAATGTTCTTGAATCAACTAATACAAAAGATGGTTTGTCACTTCCTACAAATACACAGCTATAAATGCCCGCAAGTTGTCCTTGTCACACACTACATGCTTAGAAGGCAAAACAACATTTACAGAAAGGTGAATCAAAAAGAAGTTAGGAATAAATTTATCCTGGAAAAACTCATTTTATTATTTTTAATTGATGAAAAGAGGTGAATTCAAGAAAAATCTCTATTTTTAGAGACGATTGCCAGTCCGTACTTTATTTAACTTTTATTTAAAAACTCACTTTATTAAAAAAGATCACTTTTATGGAGAACGTTAAATCACCACTCTTATGTAATCACAAGGGAAAACATCTGGAAAAATTCCAATCAGTGTATTAATGTGGAGCATTCCAATTAGTACTCAATTCATACACCAGATTCATACTATTATTTTTTTAGATCTTAATTGTTTGCATTGGTCTTCTTAATTAATTTTTTAAAAATTACACAATCGAAAAAATTTCAAAAATAAATAAATAAAATGATTGAAAACAAATCACAGAATTTTTTTAAATTTCAATATCTTTATGTCGAAAAAACCAGATGAGAATATTTCCGGTTAATTATTTTCCAATGGAATTTAAGTATATTATACTAAAATTAGCCTTCAAAACATTGCTGAGATTACAAGGCGTTAAAAAAATGAAAAACGATAACTTCTGTGCAGGTTATTGACAGCGTTGCTCATTCGAATTTTAGAATAAATTTTGTAGTAGGAGTATGTTACCAAAAAATTATATTATTTTTAATAATTGTATCAACATAGAAATAATCAGATCAATTTTATTATTGCATCTATATTTTCTACTATTTTAAAATCTTAACTTTAGCGTCAAAGCATTTTTTTAACAGAATATATTAAAGTATCCAATTTCGGTCCATTTTACCAAAATGTGTAAAATAATAAATATTCGATTTTTATGCGTATTCTTTTTTTTTTCAATTCCTACTATTAGTTTACACTCTTTCTACATACATGTATACATCTTGTTCAAATTTTCAATCGTTCATAAAATACTTTTTACTCATCCACTCGAGTTCGAATACATTTTTAAACTTCTAGTGGAGGACACTGGATGTTAATACAGTTTTCTTAAATATTCATTCATTCATTAAATTTAATTCATTCATCGTAGTTTTTTTAGATTTAAGTTGCCTTTATCTACCAATAGATGACGGCAGATGCAAGAGGAAAATTTCAACTTTACTTATAAAGGACTTTCTGCAATAGAGTGAAAAAAAGTAGGAATTGACTTTAAAAAAAATTATATTAATATTAAAATTTTTTATAATAATATTGTTAAATTGATATTTATACAGCCAGTGAATGAACCCAACAATGTGAACATTAAAAAATCTAACAGACGTTCACATACCGATGCAATTTAAACAATTTAGCAATATAACACTAAATGGGGTCCATCTAAAATAACATATATATTTGTGTTATTACACATGAGTTTTATTCATTATTTTTGAATTTTTTGCTTTTGATTTTTAAAATACTAAATACAAAGATGGATATAAATTTATTGATTTAATTTTCCTTCTACGAGTGACTATGGAAAGTAGATAATGAATTCGAATTTTGAGATGCACAAAATTAAACACGTCCAACTTCTTATGAAACCTGATAATTCATTAAATGGAAAAGAGAGAGATTATACTACTCTCTCACAATGGAGATTTTTAGCAAAATCATTATGAAGTCTTTTATTTAATATTTCCCTGCACGAGATCTTTCAATGCGTTTTTTTAACTAACGAAACATTCATTTCTGAGATGTTTTATATATATATATATACGTAGTTATTAAATGTCAGCTTTAAGAACGCACGAAACATCAAAAGTTAAGAAATGGATGTGTAAAAAAAATTTGAAACTCTTATACGAAAGTAATTAAAAGCTTAGAAAAAAAAAAATTCCAAAAAAACACAAGATTTTAAAACTTTATTTTAAAAAGAAAATATAAAAAATTGGGAATATATATCATTTTTTAATTTGGTTAATTTCTTTTATTTTCTTAAAACTATACATAATTTATATGAAGAGAAAAAGCTAAGTGGAAACATAAACCTTTCCAATAAATACTGAAACATTTTATTTATTTTAACAGTAAACGATTTCAGAAGCTTTGCAACTTAATTGTTTTATTTACGAAATACTTTTTTTTTAAAATTGAATCTATAACAGTGGTTCCAGCTACGCAAGCATGTTTACTCCTACGCACGGCAACAGCGGCCCTTACGGCGTTCCGTTGAAAAGTTCAGTTGGAATCAAATCTCTTACCCGATAGGACACACGGCGCAACTGGCGCTGAATAACAATCTCTCATCCAAAGAGCTGGACTTGGAATCCTTCCACTCATCTTTTAGTGTATATTGTTAAATATCCTACGTGTGTGTTAAATAGTGTTTATAGTTTATTGTGGTGTTAATGTCGTATTTACGTGCTTGTGAAAATGTGTTTTTGGACTTGTGGTCGATTCGACCATATCCAGTTTCCAGCTGCACCGACACACAATTAAACAAACAAACGAACGACGACATATATCCACTATAAATCTTTGGAAAATAATGCTTTCTCTTTTTTTTATTAATTTGAAAGCACAAATGCATTTTGAAACAAACAACAAAAAATCTAGACCTGGAAATCAAACAGGTTGATAAATCTTAAATTCTGAATGTTTTGAACAATATATTTTGTTTTAAACAATCCAATATATTATTTGTAAAATAATATTTATTGCCTTTGAAGAAGAAAGAAGTAAATATTTTATTTAAAAAAAACCTTATTTAAAAAAAAAAAACAATAAATAAAACTATACAATAGGTTACAAACTTACAGCTGAAAATATACTTTAAAAGATATAAAATTTCGTGTAATTCTTAAATTGTGATTTCTTAAAATAATTCTTCTTAAACCAAAAATATTTTATCCCGCTATTTATAGAAATTTTAAAATGAAACGTAAATCAATATGTCGATGTCTACTAGAGACAATAATAAAAGGACTTTATTCTTTTATTAAATTGATTTAATTTTTCATATTTTTATTTTAAATTTTAATGACCCCAGAATTCTATTCAACAACAAATATAAGATTGACCAAAGTCAAAAATAACAAATTGGAATGTTATTTTAAAAACCCTAAAACAAACACGAAAAAAATTCAAAAAACCCGATGTTGAAGAAAAAGTATTGAATCGAAATCAGTCAACATTTTTTTTTTATTAGTCTCATTATTTTAGATTCTGACTTCCTTGCAGAAAAGGACTATTTGGATTTTTTTTTATCCTCATATTTAATGATAATTTTATGCTGTTTTCTCATTAATTAATTTATTCCAAAAAGGTGAACGACACAAAATTGAGTTAGTTTACGAAATCTATGGATGGGGAAAAAAACCGCGATAAAAGAACAAAATTGCATTATGATGCAATATATCATTTTATGTACGTAACATAAGAATGAATTATTGCATTTAACCAATAAAGAATGGCTTAATTTAATAAAGTTAATAAGCAAGTATTTCTTTAGGCTTAAATATCTATTCGTTTATAATATTTCTACGTCGATAAAAGAAATATTTTTTCCAGAACTTTATTTAATAAAATATTATGAACATTTTTTTTCCTATTCTAATATATTAAACAATTTTTTAAACAGCGTAAAAACACATACTTTACTTTGCAAATCTAATTTCTATATATATATATATATATATATATGAACAATTTTTTTTTCCCCTTATTTCTCTTTGTAAACTATTACATTGTCCATCTGAAAGTAATGTAAAAAACTATTTTTTTCAATTCCTACTCTTAGTTCACACTCTCCCTGTATATATCTTGTTCACATTTTCAATCGTTCATAAAATACTTTTTATTCATCCACTCACGTTCAAATACATTTTTTTTTTTGAACTTGTAGTGGATGACACTGAATGTTAATACAGTTTTTCAAATACCAGTAATTTCAATTCCGTAATTAATTCATTCATTTTAGTTTTTTTTTAGATTTAAGTTGCATGTATCTATCAATAGATGGCGCCTGGTGTAAGAGGAAAATTTCAACTTTATTTATAAAGGACTTTCTGCAATATAGTGAAAAAAAAAAAGTAGGAATTGACTTTAAAAAACAATTTTTTTATATTACTTGTTAATTAATAATAACATGTTCAATAATATATAATATAATCCGTATGACTAAGAAATTATATACTGAAATGTTTATTATTTATTATACGAATACAAGATCCACTACACAATTTTTTTCTTCTCCTAATAGAGTAAAAATAGGAAATGGATATTGGCTACTCATTATAGTAGTTAACCATCGATAGTCTGGAAAATTGGCAAACGGCCAAGTCGGACGGATTCATAACTGAGCCGTGGATAAAGATCAATTCGGAAGTGTTTTAATTACAATAAAATTATTTTTATTCATTAAAATTTTAAAATTACATAATATCAAACAAAAATAAGATAAAAAAATTTCATAACTATTGGAACTTTTTTCTGCCAAACTTGATTTACTTCGGATATAATTTACTTTTACACACAATCGGTGAAGAAACAATATAGAATTATTTGAATATTTTTCACTTTTGAGAACATTTCACAATAAACACCCGAGATTTTCAATTACAAGTAATACAAATATCAAGAGTAAAAGTAATTTGATAATAAACTGAAATGTAAGTATAGAAATTCTACCAAATATTTAAAATGGGCTTGCAGATTGCCTGGTTCGAAAATCCAAAATTCCCCAAATTTACAGTAGCGATGAGGAAAATAAAACTACAGGACAAGAATTACTTTTGCTGTACTCCAGAGCCCCAAATGTCATATGACTTCATCCAATCGCTTTGGATAAAAAAGCACATGCTTTTGCCATTTCGGCAATAGGCAGAAGGCCTAGCTAAAGCAAGCGTTATAAATATTGCGCCTTAAAAGTGTGTCTCCGCATCCATTTTCACTTCTCAAAAACAACTTAAATAATTGTCTTTCACAGGATTGGCAACGAGATATTAGAATAAACAAGAGATTGGTTTGTTTTGTTGCTTTACGGTCGTTTTGTGCACACGAGGTCTAAACAGACAGGGATTTACAGTTTCAAGTGAATTCCGAACCACTCACAAACATCCATGGCAGCGCCGGGACTTGAAACTGAAAGCTGGGATACCAAGGCTAGAATGCTAGCCACTAGCCACCAGGCCGCATGAATACGAGAAGATATGTATGTATGGCATTAAAATTTATTATAAATAACATATCATTACCCAAAATACCTACTCTGGAGTAAAAACTAAAAACAAACAATAAAAAAAAAAAAAAAAGGATGCACCTGAAATTTTACTCAATAAAGACCCAAAATACAATTTTAAAGTTATCCCTTTAAGTTTTACTAACGGTCAACACTTTAAAATTCAAAAAAAAAAAAAAAAAAAAAAAAATTCGTTTATTCCCAACAAGTAAAAATAATTAAAGGATAAATAAAAATTTCGATCAATTAAATTAAACATGGCTACATGTCATTGCCACTAATTGAACTGTTACAAATGCAACTAATAGCGAATCGTGTTTTCACACACACACACACACACACGCACACACGCGCACACACACACACACACACACACACACACACACACACACACACACACACACACACACGCACGCACACACACAAAATAACAACGCTACAAGCAATTTTTTTATACAGATAAACTCATTTTTTTTTTCATAACAAAAAATAAACCTCAAATGAAATTGGAAAGAAAACTTGCAAGTTCAGCAGAAAATCCACAATTGCCCCCAGAGAAAAACCGCCGTGGCGCACTCAATTCGACGCCAAGCCGGTGGCCATGGCGCGAATGGTGGCGACGATTAAGCGATATTCTGCTGACATCAGCTCCAGAGGACAGGAATTCGCGCGTGATTGAGCATGGCGCCCAATTAACCCGGTCGTCGCCAAATCTCATTACGATTAGCGCCACATCCAAGAGTATTCCTCACTCCATTTACAGAGTGATGGTGGTGGGTGTAGGGCTGGTAGAGCAGAAATCGCATTAGGGTTGCGGCAAACCGTCTTCCTAAACTCAATTATGCAAAGGTACCGGTGATTAAAATTAATATTTCGAAGCCCCCAGCCCCGAATAATTATCCGGTTTGCAGTACAGAGAGAGTTGCCAACGAGGACTTGGCGACCATCGCTCTCTGACAGACGGTTCCTTCTCTCTTTTGTTTGGGGAGGGGGGGCAGAAGGTATTTAAACTGTTTACCAAACTGTTTAAGGCGAGAAATTGATGAATTTGGTGAAGGCTGAGCATTTTCCACTGCAATTTCAGATGTACTTGAATTGAAACAGTGCGAGTCAGAAACTCAAAAGCTAGCGGTTTGGACGAATGCGGTTAATTTTGAAACATTTTATTTGTATTTAGCAAATTTTTTTCATTACATTTAATTCGTGTTCCTTCAGTTACAGGAGTTATTCGTTTTATTTCAATATTTATTAATATACGTTCAATTGCAATAGCGATAGAAAGGATATAGGATATTTTCATTATTGCTTTGTCATTATTTTTAACTTTACCTGTAAATTAGACTGAGTTGTTACTGTTATCTTAGATCAGGGGTCTCCAATTATTTTAGCCTAAGAGCCACAGTGATTCTTCCACTCAGTCTACTACCACACCACACCATTAGTATACGGTGCGCTCTACGGTTATATAAGACCGGGACATACAATTTAACGTGGATTCGGAACGAAGATTCCGAAGACTGACGTGGATTACAGTTATTCCGAACGAGGAACGAAGATACAAACATCCATGTCATCGCCGGGATTCGAACCCGAAATCTGTCGTACCGAAAAAAAAATAATTGGATTCAGGAATCGGGAGTGTGGATTTTTTAGTTGACTTCTTATCCCTAGAGAAAAGAACGACAAAACTTAATAGTATATCTTTTTAGAAAAGGAGCAGAAATAAGAAAGGCTAACATTCGTTTTAAAATGACTAGCTAATCTGTTGACGCAAATGTTTAAAAAAAAATCACTTTTATTTGCAAGGAAACACATTATTCAATGATCGCTTTTATTTAAAAAAAAAAAAAAAAAATTTAAAATTTCATTAATAATGCTTCTATTTCTATTAAATTTTAGTGCAAGCAGTATCAATTACGTATTAAATGAAAAAGTCAATTTGTATCATCTTTTAAAAAATACAAAATTATGCATGTTTTTTTATTAACAATCCATTTAAATTAAAAATGTTAGTAAAAAAACCCATGTATTAACCATAAAATATATTTTTTTAAAATTGGATTTCTAAACAAATAATAATGAAACAATTTTGAGGTTTTTAAAATTAATTATAATTTTTGTAGTAAAAATTTTTCGCATGTTTAGGTTTGGTTTGTCGCTCAACGGTCATTTTGGGCACACTTTTAGGCTAATTAGAGAGGAGCCAACAGTTTAACTTGGATTTCGAACCACTCACAAATAATCTTTTGCATGAGTGCTTATCTTATAATAAAAGGAACAAAAATTAATATACCTGATCTAGTACAAGATGTCTTTCAAATCCAATATGTCATCAATAACAAAAAAAAAAAAAAAAAAAAAAAAAAAAAAAAAAAACTTGTACATTTACAAAGTTACCTACCTATTATGTAATTTTTGGCCCATAAAATTGTAATAGTTTTTAAATAAATGAGTAAATATTTTTCATTTCGCTTTTCCAGAATTGAGCTTCGTATCCTGCCGGTGGCATGGATGGTTCTAAATCTACTGTAAACTGTAGGTCTCGGTCTAATTAGCCTAAAGTGTGCACAAAATGACCGTAGAGCGATAAACCAAACCAATCTCTCAAGTTCGAAGACTTACAATATTATCAATCCACTATGTTAGTGACCCTGTCCACCTTATCTATTCCACTTTTATGGCATGCGGTTATTCAAATTTGACACACTGGCGACATTCACCAAACACCAGGAATTTCATTTTGAAACCTCTTAAATCTTCCTTCAGCCATTAGTATTCATTCAGCACATGACTACTAATCAGACAGCAAATGATACACTTTTTCATGCCACTAGTCCGAGCCAAAAGTGTGAATGCATGGCGCCACTTTTAAGGATCCATCCACTCTGCCAAACACAAAAGTTCATTTAAGAGTCGCTAATGCAGCACACCTTCAACCCAAATGAGACGATAAAACCCAACCCAAGACTCGTCGGGCCAACATCATTATAAGACGCGCCTTCTCACTCAAGACATCCTCCAAATGACTACGCAAGCAGCACATCAAATCAACCCCAAACATCTTAAAGGATTTGCAAGTACCTCCTAGAGGCACTCTCTCGTCCTTGAGTGAGATACAAAGTACACTGTTGTTGTTATCGTGTCCATGGGTTTAAAATATAATTAACAAAGTTAGATAAAGTCAAAATTCTTCACGATAGCAACCTCTAGCAACGGCGCCACTTCACTATGCAGGGGGCCTGAATGGCCGAGTGGCTAGTGCTCTGGCACTCAGTACCACAGGTTTCGGGTTCGAGTCCCGGCGGTGCCATGGGTGTGTGTAGTGGTTCGGAATCCACTTTAAACTGTAGGCCCCCGTCTGTTTAGCCAAAAGTGTGCACAAGATGACCGTAGAGCAGCAAACCAAACCAAATCACTATACAGGACTTCTCTTAAGCTGGTCTCGATTGGCACCCTACCCAATTGCAGAACATGGGGCACTCTAGAACGTGCTTAGGTGTTAGGAAAGCGTTGGGGCAATTTCTGCAGGGGATGTGTTCCCTGGTCTTGTCTTGGAGAATCTTCATCCCTCTGTAATGATCAGTTCTGAGTCTGCTAATGACTGATGTCAACTTCCTAGGAAGTCGAAGTCCGTGATGAGTACACTTCGAAATGCTATAAAATATTACAGCAAGCGTGCCTTCTCCGAGTGTCAATTTCATAACTCATTCTTTGTCCTTTCGAATGCGGAGAGGAACCGTTCTTCCGTGACATCTTCCTCGGCCATCAGACGCGGACGAAAGAGGAAGATCTTTGATTCGGGTAAGTCGGACTGCGAAATGGAGAAGGACGGAATGAATCTCCATTTTCGTTTGCATGGGAGGGAATAATTTTCGGGCGATTAGTAGCCGGGATGGAATGCAGCAGCAGCAGCAAATGGAATTGGTGTGTTAATGGAGTTGCTAATTGTGAAGGGTTTCTATTCACGGTACTTAAGGTTAAAAAGACCCAACTTTCGGTTCTTTTAGAATAGAAGGACGAACTCTATTTCATGACTAATCTATAATTAAATAATTAATTATTAATCGTGGTTCGAAATCCACGTTAAACTGTAGGTCCCGGTCTAATTAGCCTAAATTATGCAAAAAAAGACCGTAAAGCGGCAAACCAAACCAAACAAACGTTTACCCTGACTTTCTATTCCTTTAGAATAGAGGGGCGTACTCTATTTCATGACTAATCTATAATTAAAACACGGAACATGACAGTCTAGGAAGCTTTAGCGTGCAAAATAAATAAACGAATATTTGTTTGTTGTAACTAGAAAAGGACTTTAAATCAACCCCCAAACACCTTAAAGGATTTGTGAGTACCTCTTCGAGGCACTTTGTCGTCCTTGAGTGAGATACAAAGTGCACTTCGAAATGCTGTAAAATATCAGGACAGGCGGCATCTCCCAGTGTCAATCCCTCAATAGCTCATCCTTCGCCCTTTCGAATGGTGAGAAGAGCCGTTCTTCCGTGACATCTTCCTCGGCCATCAGATGAAAGAAGATCTTTGATTCTGTCGGAGTTGCTGAAGTTGGAACTGCGAAACAGGGGAAGGAACGGAATGAATCTCAGTCTTCATTTGCATGGGACGGAATAATTTTCGGCCGATTAGTACCCGGGACGGAATGCAAGCTGCAGCAAATGGAATTGGTGTGTTAATGGAGTTGCTAATTGTGAAGGGTTTCTATTCAGGGCACTTAAAGCAGTCGCTTTCTTGGCTCTCTGTGTAACGTAGCTGAACGTTTAGGACACAAATGAAACTTTTCAAGCACTTTTTAATAGCACTTAATTATATTTTCAAAATTAATTTATATATATATATATATATATATATATATATATATATATATATATATATAACCAGAAAATGCATCTAGAACAGCTTTGAATCAAGATTAATAAAGTTGGCGTGGTTTTACTTTGAAAGTTAAAATGAAAACAAAACGATATTACCGGATCTAATGTAGAAGAATTTCAATTAATTTAATTCTGGCGGTGAAATGGATGTTTCTGAGTAGTTCGGAATCCACGTTAAACTGTAGGTACCAGCCTAATTAACCTAAAGTGTGCACAAAACGACCGTAGAGCGACAAGCCAAACGAAATAAATGCGCGCAAAGAAAAGAAACCAAGGGATGATATAGACCCAATTCCAGTTCAAAAAGGACGAGAAACGTTTGCCCCAACTTTCGGTGCTTTTAGAATAGAAGGACGAACTCTATTTCATGACTAATCTATAATTAAAACCCGGAAAATGACCCAGTCTAGGAAGCTTTAGCGTGCAAGATAAATAAACAAACATTTAATAACTAGGAAAGGATTTTAAACCAACCCCAAACACCTTAAAGGATTTGCAAAAGTACCTCCTCCAGACACTTTATAGTCCTTGAGTGAGATAGAAAGTACACTTCGAAATGCTATAAAATATCAGGGCAGGCGGCATCTCCCAGTGTCAATCCCTCAATAACTCATCCTTCGCGCTTTTGAATGGTGAGAGGAGCCGTTCTTCCGTGACATCTCCTCGGCCATCAGACGAAAGAGGAAGATCTCTGATTCGGGCAGAGTTGCTGAAGTTGGACTGCGAAATGGAGATAGACGGAATGAATCTCCGTCTTCATTTGAATGGGACGGAATAATTTTCAGGCGATAAGTAGCCGAGCAGCAGCAAATGGAATTGGTGTGTTAATGGAGTTGCTAATTGAGAAGAGGGGCAGCTTTCTATTCAAGGCATTTAAACAGTCGCTTTCTTGGCTCTGTGTAGCACAACTCAAGTTTAGGGCACAAATTAAACTTTCCGATCACTTTTAAAAGTACTTAATTATATTTTCATTATATATATATATATATATATATATATAACACAAAGGTATGCATCTAAAACAGCTTTGAATCAAGATTCATACAGTTGCTGTGATTTATTTTGAAAGTTAAAATGAAAACAGAACAATATTACTGGATCGAATGTAGAATCGAATGTTCATTTAATTTGGAATCAATGTTAAATATTTGATATACAGCTATCCCACTCATTGATTTGATTTTTTTTGTTGATTCAGTTAGCAAATACATTTTAAATGTTTATAGTGTTTCACGATTGGTTTGTCACTCTACGGTAATTTTGTGCACACTTCAGGCTCATTAGACCGGGACCTACAGTTTAACGTGGAATCCGAACCACCAACAAATATCCACGAAAGGATTCAAACCTGAAGCCTGTGATACTAAAGGCCAGAGCGGTAGCGCATTGGCCCATCAGGCCGCAGGATTGAATGTAGAAGAACTTCATTTAATTGGGAATCAATTTAAATGTTTGATCCCTCAAGATAAAATCAATTCAAATGAAAGATTTAAAGACTTTATTTCACTCACAGTTTATGTAAAAAAAAAAAAAAATGGTTTCTCGCTCTATAATCATTTTGTGAACTTTAGCCCTAATTAGACCGGGACCTACAATTTAACGTGGATTCCGAACCACTCATTAACAAAAAAATTGAATCGAAAGCTACTGATTGCCTTCAGCTATAGAGCTATTGCACTCATTGATTCATTTGATTTTCTTACTGTCGATTAAGTTAGCGAATATATTTTAGGTTTTTTTATAGTGTTTCACGAAGGATTGCGGAGAAAAATGTAAAAAAAAATCAATACTAAAATGTTTTTATTTCTAATTCTTCATTAACAAATAGGCCCATTTTATAACATAAAATTTTCAAAGCTATGAAAATATAAATTGCTATTCCAATAAGCATTATGCAAAAAAAAAAAAAAAGTAATTAAAGCTTTTGTTGCCGGTCACGTGAGGGTGTGTTATAGTGATTACCCCGCCGCAGAAATGGGTCTTTCCCAGAAGGCGACGAAATGTTTTATAACGAATAGGATCAAAGAGTGGTCAGAAAATATTATGATGAGTATCATACTGATGACTAAGTAATACTTAGGTTTTTCCTGACTATACGCTGGTGAGTGATAGGAACTAGAGATAAAACTATTTCCTAAAAATAATGAAAATAAACCTTAACTCTAAATGAATTATTCAAGCATAATTCAAAATGCATTATTTGTGCAGGATACTTTATTACTAATATATATTAAATACGAATGAATTATTAAAAGTTGGTTACAATGATTTACGATCCGAAATAGCATGAACACTTTGGGGAGCAATGAATTTTTAATCACTGTCATAACTCACATCACTCGTCCAAAAACACAGCTAAGACAGTTGCAGTTTCATCCTTTGTTAGAGGCCTATTAGAATACATTTTTTTATTTTTTTTTTGGGGGGGCGAAAATTCTTGCAGAACTATTGTTTCTACAACTCAAACTGCAAGATTTTGTTAATAACTCAGAAAACTAGAAATTCGAAACCCCATATCTTTACAATTAGCTTAAACACCTAAGAAATGTTCCCGACGGAGAGACAAAATGTTGAGGAGAGCTTCTTAGAGCTCAGCTCAAAGAGGTGTCAAGAATATTTGAAAATTGTGATCAATAAATAAATAAATATTCTAAGTGTCAAGAATATTTTGAAACTCATATGCAATACAAATATAAAGTACCAGAAATTTTTCAGAAGACACGTATTTCACAGAAAAAGTGTATTTCGGTCAGTAAATATTTTCCATATTTTAGTTACGATTCACATAGTCATTCTTAGTCATAGGTTATGAATAACTAAGAAAGCACTTAAATCGCACGGAGTTCATCTCTTGTAATTGAACATAATCCATTGTCCATAAGATTGGATTTCAAATATTCCCTTATTAATTACCTAGGGGATTGGTTTGGTTTGCCTCTCTGCGGTCATCTTATGCACACTTTGGGCAAAAAAGACAGGGATCTACAGTTTAACGTGGATTCGAACCATTACAAACATTCATGCCGGTATACGAACCCGAAACCTGTGGTACCGAGCACCAGAGAGCTAGCCAATCGGTCATCAGGCCTCCTACCAAGGAGATTAAAAAAAAAAAACCTTGCGAGGTTTTTAATCTTAATTCAATTCAAGCAAGCAACCGACAAATATAAACAGTATTTCGAAATTAAATACGTATTAATAAACTATGAAATGATCTATGAATCTTAAAAAAGAAACTCGTATTTCCTATGATGCAATTAAAACCTTACTCCGCAGAAAATGTTCAGGAGAAACATTTCCGCAAACATTCCTTCTCATATCTTTTGAAACTTCGGGAGCTGACGGCCGAGTGGCTAGCGCTCTGGCGCTCGGTACCCCAGGTATCAGGTTCAAATCCCGGCGTTGCCATGGATGTTTGTAGTGGTTCGGAGTAACCGTACCACTAAAAAACCGTAACTCCCGGTCTAACAGGACCGTAGAGCTTCGCAGGAGTATTGTTACTTCAAGCTACACGCTTCTCTTCAAGCTACGCGTACGTCCTGGATAGTGTCAATACAAACTATTTGTCAATAACCAAAACCTACCTCCACAGAACACCTTCAGGAGTAACATTCCGCAAACCTTCATTCTTACATCTTTTGCCATCCAATCCAACACACACGCAACTAAATTAATCACAATTTGGACACGAGATAACGAAAACCACAAATGCATCTGAAAGTGCAATCAGCATTGTTTCCCCCAACAATAAGCAAGCAGAAGAAAAAAAGAAAGCACCGTGCATGGGTCCATAAAATACAACAATGGAAACGTTGGATAAAGTCAACAAATTCTACTTCTGGGAGAATCAGCATCCAATTAAGAGGACAGAAAAACTGATCTCTCTCGTCTCCGACTAATCCCCGCAACATAATGAATGAAAAGGATTACCGGTCGGAAAAGTCGCCGACTTTCCTTGCTGCTGATCCCTCCGAAAAGATTGGGGTCCAACAAACCAATTAAAATTATTAAGTCGAGGTTTCGTAGGGCCGAGGTTTAATTAACTTGGTTAACTGGAGATAAATATGCTACAGTGTAAAAAAAGCGGTTATAGTTTAGAAAAGTTCAGAAGTCGGTAACACGAGATTTTGTAACTTCTTATGTTGCTAATAAGGCATTGGAGCATTAAAATCCATTGTAGTAATCCTTATTATAATAAAACAAACCTTTTGTAGTTCGATGCTGTTTCATATAATAGAATAGCTTTATTCTATTGATAATGAGATGCTTGCCATACAGAGTTTCATTTAAAGAAAAAAAAAATTGTTTTTTTAATGCATGGATTTAATTTTAAATTCAAATGAATGATAAAAATCTGTTGATGGGTGAAAAGAACAGCAATAAATCTAATCTGATGGACCTTAAATTCGTATTTTACCAGATTTTTTCAGCTACAAAATCCTTCCATCCACATAAAATCCTCATTGAAAATCAAAAGCCATATATCTCTTCCATATTATCTCATATATAGAATCAGAGCTAATTCTTCTAATTAATTATGTATTCTAATTAATTTCTCTTATATAGAGTCAGAGCTTTTTTCTTTAATGATAGCTTCAATGGGTTTACTATTTGTCAATAACCAAAACCTTACTCCACAGAAAATATTCAGGAGTAACATTTCCGCAAATATTAATTCTTATATCTTTTGCTATTTCCATCCATCCAATTGCAAGCTACACGCAACTAAATTAATCACAATTTGGACATGAGATAACGAACACCACAAATGCATCTGGAAGTGCAATCAGCATTGTTTCCCTAACAACAAGCAAAGCAAAGCAAAGAGAACAGAAACAAGAAATATAGAAAAAAAAAAAAAAAGTCAATTCCTACTTTTTTGTTCACTCTATTGCGGAAAGTCCCTTATAAATAATTTCCATTCATTTTTTTAAGTTTATCTGGCGCCCTCTATGGGTAGATATACGCGACTTAAATCTAAAAAAAAAAAACATAAAATTAATTAATTAAATTTGATGAATGAATTAACATTTGAAAAAAATTTACTAACAACCAATGTCATCCACTGCAAGTTCAAAAAAATGTATTTGAACTGGAGTGGATGAATAAAGAGTATTTTAGAAACGATTGAAAATGTGAACAAGATATATACTGAAGTGACAAAAGTCATGGGATACCTCTTAATATTGTGTCGGCCCTCCTTTCGCCCGGCGAAGTGCAGCAACTCGACGTGACATGGACTCAACAAGTCGTTGGAAGTCTTCTGCAGGAATATTGAGCCATGCTGTCTCGATAGACGTCCGTAATTGTGAAAGCGTTGATGGTGCAGGATTTAGGGCACGAACAGACCTCTCGATGATGTCCCATAAATGCTCGATGGGATTCATGTCGGGCGATCTAGGTGGCCAGATCATTCGTTGGAATTGTCCAGAATGTTCTTCAAACCAATCGCGAACAGTTGTGGCCCGGTGACATGGCGCATTGTCATCCATAAAAATCCCATCGTTGTTTGGGTACATGAAGTCCATGAATGGCTGCAAGTGATCTCCAAGTAGCTGAACATAAGCATTTCCAGTTAATGTTCGGTCCAGTCGCACCAGAGGACCAAGTCCATGCCATGAAAAAAAAACAGCCCACACCATTACGGAGCCACCACCAGCTTGAACAGTGCCTTGCTGACAGTTTGGGTCCATGGCTTCGTGGGGTTTGCGCCACACTCGAACCCTACCATCAGCTCTTACCAACTGAAATCGTGACTCATCGGACCAGGCCACGGTTTTCCATTCATCTAGGGACCAACCGATATGCTCACGTGCCCACGAGAGTCGCTGCAAGCGATGTTGTTCTGTCAGTAAAGGCACTCGAGTCGGTCTTCTGCTGGAATAGCCCAAGAAAGCCAAATTTCTCCGCACAGTTCAAACAGACAAGTCCCTTGTACGTCCCACATTGATTTCTGCGGTTATTTGATGCAGTGTTGCTTGTCTGTTAGAATTTACGACTCTTTGCAGACGTCGCCGGTCTTAGTCGTTAAGTGCAGGCGGTCGACCACTGCGCTGTCCATGGTGGGATGTAATGCCTGAAATTTCATACTCTCGGCACACTCTTGACACAGTGGATCTGGGAATGTTGAATTCCTAACGATTTCGAAATGGCATGACCCATGCGTCTAGCTCCAACTAACATTCCGCGTTCAAAGTCTGTTAATTCCCGTCGTGCGGTCATCATCACGTCAAAACCTCTTCACATGAATAACTTGAACAGAAATGAAAGCTCTGCGAAAGCACTGCGCATTTATACCTGTTCTACGCGATGCTACTGCCATCTGAAAATTTGCATATTGCTACCCCATGACTTTTGTCACTTCAGTGTATATAGGAGACTGTGAGCTAATAGTAGGAATTGAATAAACTATGAAATATCTATGAATCTTGAAAAGAAACTCGTATTCCCTATGCTGCAACCAAAACCTTATTCTACGGAAAATCTTCAAGAGTAACATTTCCGCAAACATTCATTCTTACATCTTTTGCCATTTCCATCTATCCAATCCAACACACACGCAACTAAATTAATCACAATTTGGACACGAGATAAGTAAAACCACAAATGCATCTGAAAGTGCAATCAGCATTGTTTCCCCCAACAACAAGCAAACAGAAGAGATAAAAAAAAAAAAAAAAAAAAAAAAACCCACCAAACGAAAGCACCGTGCATATGGGTCCATAAAAGACAACAACGGAAACGTGGATAAAGTCAACAAATTCTACTTCTGGGTGAATTTGCAGCAGCGAAATCAGCATACAATTAAGAAGGCAGAAAAAATCTCTGTCGTCTCAGACTAATCCCCGCAACATAATGAATGAAAAGCATTGCCGGTCGACGACTTTCCTTGCTGATCCCTCCAAAAGTATTGACTCCAACAAACCAATTAAAATTATTAAGTCGAGGTTTTGCAGGGCGCAGGTTCAATTAACTTGGTTAACTGGAGATAAACATGCCACAGTGTACAAAAAGCAGCTATAGTTTTAGAAAAGTTCAGAAGTTGGTAACACTAGATTTCGTAACTTCTTACGTTGCTAATAAGGCATTCGAGCATTACAATCCATTGTAGCAATCCTTATTAATAATAAAACAAGCGTTTTGTAGTTTGATGCTGTTTCATGCAATAGAATCGCCCTGTTCTTATTGAAATGAGATACATGCCATACAGGAGAGTTTAATTTAAAGAAAAAAAAATTTTTTTTTTTCAATTCCTACTATTAGTTCACACTCTCCCTATATATATATCTTGTTAAAATTTTCAATCGTTCATAAAATACTTTTTATTCATCCACTCACGTTCAAATACATTTTTTTTAAACTTGTAGTGGATGACACTGGATGTTAATACAGCTTCTTCAAATATTAATTCATTATTAAATTTAATTAATTCATTTTAGTTTTTTTTTTTTTTTTTTTTAGATTTAAGTTTCACGTATCTACCCATAGAGGGCGCCAGATAAACTTAAAAAATGAATGAAAATTATTTATAAAGGACTTTTTGCAATAGAGTGAAAAAAAGTAGGAATTGTCTTTCAAAAAAAAAAAAATTTTTATATTACTCGTTTCACAGCAAATGTAAAAATGTCAAGTTTTTGGCATGATGAATCTTCAAAAAGAGTGAATAAATAAATGTATCGGATTTAATTCTTAAAATCAAGAGAATGATAAAAATGTATTGATTGGTTTGGTTTGTCGCTCTACGGTCATCTTGTGCACACGAGGGCTAAACAGACCGGAACCTACAGTTTAAATTGAATTCCGAACCACTCACTGTGGATTTTACCACTCACAAACATCCATACTACCGGCAGGATTCGAACCTGGAGCTTGTGATGCTAAACGCTAATATTGATTGGTGAAAAGAACAGCAATAAAACTAATCTATTGGACTTTAAATTCGTTTATTACCGGATGGGAATAGGAACATTACATGGAATAAAATAACATAAGGAATGTAAAATGCGCGTTCCCAAAAATGTATTTTTCCCGCTTTTTTTTTCCAGTGGCAGGTGAATCCTCCTCCATAATTCTTCGGCTAGATTTCTGACACGCCGGTGAAACGAGATTTAGGTCCTCAGCTTCACACCTCCTGTTTTGGGAGGCTTCAATCCCGTGCAAGTCTTCCAGCTTCAACTCGCAATTCTCAGGGACTTATCTCCCACTGTGAGCATTGTAGCAAGAGCACAGAAGATTCGGCAATAAATTTTCCCTTTTTTTTTATTTTTCTGTTCCATTCTCACTTATACCTTCACCCTGTTTGTTTTTTCCGTCTTATTAGATGAGTTATGAAAGGGTAACAAAACATGAGTGAAAAGAGAGAGAATGAGCAATATAAAATATTGAATTTTTTTTTTTTTTTTTTTTTAGAGGTAATTTCAAAAAATAAATAGTAATGTCTCGTTTTGTGTGAGCTACGGAATATTCTTTTTCTTTTTATAAGCAAAAAAAATAAGCAAATAAAAGAGAAAGAAAATAGTTTGAATTCAATTTCTAGGCATGAAATAGTGAATACAAAATAAAAAGAAACGTATATGTATAAATATATGTGAAGGAAAGACGTATGCATAAAGATAGATCACCAAAAAAGCGTCGAGTAAGCTGTCACACACATTTAAATTTTAAACAATCGCCTTATAAAAATTTTCAATAGCTTTTAAATCCAATAAACTTTTCACTTAGTGGGAAAATTGTTACTATCGTTTTATCATTACTAGATTTTATAACAAGTTTTTCAATCCTAAATAAAAATTTCTTAGTTTACGATACAAATTTTACTGCAAAAGATCGGGACTTTAGGTCCTGTTCTAATTAGCCTGTAGTATGCACAAAATGACTGTAGGGCAACAAACCAAACCAAAAGAGCAGAAATTTTATCTTCCATATAATAGAATTTTAAACCCTATTATTTTAATTTATAATGATTTTTTGTCTTTGTTTCATTGGTAAAAATATAAATATACTTATTTATATTTTTACCAAACATGCAAACACAAATTTTTACAAACATATTTTTACCAATAAAAGATTGGTAAAAAATGTGTTTGTGAAAGTAGGAAAAAATACGATTGAACAAAAAGAGTTATCTTAAAATTTAATTTAAACCGAAAGATATGAAATTTCCTCCACTATGCGATTTTTAAACTTTACTTCATAATAGTTTTCTTTATCTTAAAGATATAAATAAAAGATTGTAATACAATAGTAAAATTTTCTGACCAATCACATAAAATTACTTTGCATCAAGGATATTCCGTTTTCTATTAAAAAAAATTACTTCATTTTTAATTCTTATGTATCTAATCACTAGAAAAACGAACATAAATCAGATAATACATAATATATAACAATTACAGTACCTGTTTTACATCTGGCGAATACTTCTTTTTTTATCATTCAATATTCTCGAACACCGTCATGTTAGACACACAATGAAATCCATAAATAAGCAAATACGTAAGTGAGACAGTACAACACATTATCTGCACCTCAATATCAAACAATACAGTCTTGCCTTTTGTACATTGTTATTTAATATTATTGGATTACGGTCAACCCAATTGAATCCTTGAATGTAAAGAACGAATCAGCGTAACTAACTCAACTAATCTAATGAAATATTTGAAGCAAGAATAACGACTCCCCTGGAAGGTTTCCAAAAAGCTTCTTCTTTCACATCAAAAAAAAAAAAATTTTTTTTTAGTCTGATCTACTTTATTTGAAGAACAAATCCATTCTTAACGAGTGTAGCTTTATTTAAATAACGGGGAAAAAATGCCCGCTGAATGAATAAAAAATAATAAATAACGTTGTTAAGAATTATAGTTAAAAACACAGTTACAAACTCCGTCAATTCGAATAAATCCACATATGTCACATGCAGACGATATCGATTAAAATAACAATTGATTACGATTTCGGTCACTCAAAAAAAAAAAAATATATTAATATAATAAAAAAAATAATAAAAAATAATTAAAAAAAATATAATAAAATAAAAGAATTTTTTTAAAGCAATCTAGAGCCATTTTTTTTTTCTTTCCAGGCTTTATTGAAAACCGATATAATTTTTTTATTCCATTTTCGTGGTGGCATCGGAAAAACGAATGAGAGTAATTATTCTACTCCATGATTGAAGAGTTTTTTTAAACGCATGGTGAAGATCCAAATTGTTTTTCAAACTGCCTTTTTTTTTTTGTTATTATTATTTTTTAAACTGACGTCATTTACACGCTAGAACATTAAAATTCTTAATGGAATAATGATTTAACGTGCTGTTTAATTAAAAAGAAGTACAAAACTATATAATTTCGAAGAAAAGTTACAAAGTAATCTTTTTATCCGGTTATTTAGTTTAATGGCCGTCATAAACATAATTGCATTTGCAGGCTAACGACGATTATAATTCTAAAAGCAGTTGAATTTATGGCCATGAAAGTCACATTCATTTATTCACACGTTTATTAAATTAAAATTACATAAATACATTTAATGGCCAATGTACCAACAACATAAAGATATATTTTATAAGCAACTTTAAGAATATTCTGTTTTCTTTAAGAAATTTATTTTCAATACAAAAATTATTTTACATTAAATACCTACATTCCTAAAGGGTGAAAGTTGATTTAATCAAAAAAATCACCACAATAACAACTATAATAATTAATTTTCCTCTAGAAAATATTTTTAAAGTAACTGTGATTTGGTTTGTAGCTCTACTGTTATTTTCTGCACACTTAAGACTAATTAGACCGGGACCTACGGTTTAACGTGGATTCGAACCACCAACACACATCTATGCCACCGTCAGGATGAAACCTGAAGTCTTCGGGACCAATGGCCAGAGCGCTAGCCAGTTGGCCATCAGGCAACAAAGGAATTGTGAGGAAGGTGAAGAAAGGTGAGAAAAAAAAAAATTTAAAATCTCCGCCTACAATAAATGTTACTACTACCTACATTAGAAACCCATTGAAAAAAGAATGTGGAAGTTTAAGTAACGTACATTAATAAAATTTAAGTAATTGACTAGTAAAAATATTAATTAGTAAAATTTAAGTAATTGACATTAGAAAAATTTCAGATTAACTATCTGAACAACACAAACTAATGTGTTCAATTAACTGAATTTATACAAAAATTGATAAAAATACAAAATTAATTGCGTAATAATTTATAAAAATTAGCATAAGGAATTTTCGTTTTGTTCTCATGACGTTATATGAATACAATCTTCTTTTCTTTTTAATGAAAATGAAATAAATAATAAAGAAAACAATAATAATTTGAAACAAAATAATGATATTCAAGATATATATATATAGGTTACTCTCATGCGCAACTTCTATATAACAAAAACACAGCCAAACGAAGGGCGATGAAGGGAAAACTTTGACTTCCGGGTGGACTTTTAAGGATAACGGCCCCACATTTCCATGTGAAACAAAGAGAAAACCTGGAGCAACTCAAACCAGGAAACTTAGTGTCAATGCCAGATGTTTTACACATATTATCACCATCGCCATCGATTTTTTTCATTTCTGACAGCGGATTTGAAACCTGAATCCTCATATACAGATTATGACCGGGTTTGGTTTGGTTTGTCGCTCTACGTTCATTTGTGCCCACTTTAGGGTAAATAGACCGGGACCTATAAGTTAACGTGGATTCCGAACCACTGACAGACATCCATGCCCCCGCCAGGATTCGAATCGGAAGTCTGTGGTACCAAAGGCCAGAGCGCTAGTCAATTGACATCAGGCAGCATTACGATCGGGGCACATAAAGAATATACAAACAATTTTAAAACTTCACATTGAAAATAATCATTTTCAATCTTTTCTATCGACTGATGTAGAATCGCATATATTTTAGGAAGGACAAGATAATTAAGTCCCAGAGGACTTTAAAGAGGATTCAGATGTTCGATACAATGTTTCCCGCGCAAGTAAAAGTAATGGCTCCAGCACCGTCACCTTCGAGAGAGCGCCATTATTCAGTGCTGCTTCACCGAGATTTGATGGATGTGTCACCTTTGGCATTCACCGGAGGGCAGTTTCTTTCGCGAAGGGAAACATGTATGCGGTTACAGTGAAACGGTCTGCAGCGGTACACATAAGGCGCAACATTTTCGTTCAGTTTTACAAAATTATAGATGCAATGTTCAAAAATGTTGCAGAAACGAATGCTCGAATAGTGTTTCGGGAAACAAATATTATCTAAATAAATTTAATAAATTGTTGGATGGAAATTCACTTTCAGTGATCTTATTGCGTAAAAGGATTTATATCATTTTATAATAGTGGTTCTCAAACTAGCCCCGAAAGGGATAATTGAGTTAAAATTCTATTTTATGTCCTTTTTATTTATTTTTTTTTTTTTTCCCCTTGGCGCCCTAGCCAATTGATTAGACCTCTGGTCTTTGGTATCAGAGCTCCAAGTTTAAATTCTGGCGGTGGCATGGATGTTTGTGAGTAGTTCGGAATTCACATTAAACTGTAGGTCCCGGTCTGTTTAGCCCTCGTGTGCACAAGATGACCGTAGAGCGACAAATCAAACCAAACTTTTTTTTTCTTCACGAAATTTCCTTTTCTAAATGGTGCTGGTTATACTTTGACTGTACTATTTTTTTAATGAACGAGTCTATTTAATTAAGTTTGAATTTATTAATTTTAATTCTAAATCAGAAGGTTTATTTCATGTAGTTTTTATTGATTAATTAATTTAATTTTTTTAAAGTGTTGCTAGTTTTTTGCAATTACATGAACAAAAATAAACACACTATTTAAAAAGATTGTTCATTGTTGTTCTGTGTTACATTTTATTTCTAATTTAAATTTAGATATAAATAAATAATAAATAAACAAAATTAATTTTATTTATAACAATTTTTATATTATTTTTTTTTTCTATTTTTAAAAAATAAATAGTTTTTTTATTATTTTTTTTTTTTCTGATTTTTGTCCTGGCTTATGCATATTCGTTCAATAAAAAAAATAATATTCATTTTATTAAATAAAAAATTAAATTAAAATTTGCATGGATGATCGCTAAAATTTGAAAAATTAATTCGTTAATTGTAATTTTAAATGGGTATATAAGGCATAAAAAAATTATAAATTGAACACCAAGCAAAAAATCTTAAAATACTTTGAGAATGACTGCACTAAAATAAAAGAAAATAAGTTAGACATCCAAATAAACAATAGCACAGTTAATTTTAAGTTATTTTTAAAAAACTGAAAAATCTATATTTAAAAAAGTAGTACCTATATTAAAAAAGAACATTAGAAAATTATTACATTAATATTAAGAAATATTACTTTTTATGCAGTTCAGCATTAAGCAGAAAAGGTTTTGTAATTTATTTGGAAAAAAAAAAGAATGCTTTGTTTGGATGGCTCTCTTAAAGATTTAAATCAAATCCTGAGACTTTTTCCTTGCACAGAAGTAAGAATATGTATTTTTAAAATAATTTTAATATAAAAATTAAACTACGCAATAGTAATTTCTCTTTTCATCGAATTTATTGTCTTGTTCTTTGTGATCCTCCTTTTACCACATCCACTTATAGAAAATATTTTCTAATGCTGACTTCATAGCATTTTGACAATCCAGTCTTTAGAGATATTTAAGCACAAGTATTCATGAGCTATGTTTACTATCACATAAAATACCCAACAAAGTATGCTACATAAAAGAAATAAATAGCACTGTCAGTTAAATAAATAAGAAGCATCAAGTTTATTCAGAAGGTTTGAGATGTTGCAGTGAATCTTCATACAATTTTGAACCTGTAATTACTATTTAAATGCAAAACACAATACTGCCGTCGAAAGAATGCCATAGAATAACATTACAGAAACTTCTATGAAAATGAATGGATATATGAGTCCTATCAAATGATAAGTTGAAGCGTAATAACTACAAGATGGAAGATCATACGATGTAACCCTAGTTGGATGAAATATCATAAAACGGAGTTCAATAATCGGAAGATGAAGCATCCGATATGATGAAGCTTATGGCTCAGTTGTTGGAAGATGAAGCATCCCGTAAGATGAAGCTCATCAGTTAGATGAAGTCCATTACTCAGAAGGAGAAGCTCACAGTTAAGATAAAGGTGAAGATCAGTTATCAGAAGTTGAAGCACCCCATAAGATGAAAAACTCGATAGCTAGATGAAGTACCCTGGAAAATGAAACTCATTATCCAGACCATGAAACTTAGTAAGATGAAGGTTTATATAAGATGAAGCTCAGTAACCTGAAGATAAAGTATGACATACGATGAAGCTCATAGATACCACAGACTCATCATTACTTAAGAGATGAAGATCAATAACCAAAAGATGGAGATAATATATAAATATATTTAAGATGATGGATGATATATATTATAGATGAAAAGAAGGTATATATAAATATATATATATTATATTATATTTGCTATTATAGTAAATTATAGCGTATGCAATATACAGGGCGATTATAATTAAAGTCCCACTTTCGAGATGCTGTAAAAAAGAAACACTCGTCACAATGAGTTCAAATTTGATTTCATCGCCAATTTTTCCCATCCAATTTTGTATGATCTTGCCATGGTGGATGGGCTTTCCACTCACAGTGTCACAACTGTTGAATGACTTGGAAGTCATTTTTTCCGTCAAAAAACCGAAACAATCGAGCAGATTGTACACTACAGTTGGTTTCATGTGCAACTCATGCCAAATGCATTGTCATTTCGATTCAAAATATCGCTGGCAGGCGAATTCACTTTCTTTAGGCAGCTGACAGCGCCATCTATTAATGCACTTTCGAACTGTTTTTTGATGCCGTACCGTTTCCCCATTCTAAAAGTATCAAGTTTTCAAGTATCTCCATTCCAAATTTGAACTCATCGTGACGAGTGGTTCTTTTTCCAATTCCTTCTATCATCTCACACTCTCCCTATATATATCTTGTTCACATTTTCAATCGTTCATAAAATACTTTTTGTTCATCCACTCCAGTTCAAATACATTTTTTTTTTTTTGCACTTGCAGTGGATGACACTGGATGTTAATACAGTTTTTTCAAATATTAATTCATTCATTAATTTAAGGTTTTTTTTTTTTTTTTTTTAGATTTAAGTTGCATATATCTACCAATAAATGGCTCCACATGAACTTGAAGAAAATGAATGAAAATTATTTATAAAGGACTTTCTGCGCTATAGTGAAAAAAAAAGTAGGAATTGACTTAAAAAGTTTTTTTTTTATATATATTACTTGTTTTACAGAATTTTGAAAGTGTGATTTTAATTATAATCACCCTATAGTATCTTGCATAAGCTATAATTTATTATAATAGATTTTAATTAAATTGGTTAGCTTTTTGGTCAATATTTCTGCCATTTCACAACAAATTCCCTTTTCTCAGCTGTATATCGAAATGGCATAAAAGCATCCTTTATCCATACATCTAAAGCAATCTTCTCACAAGTGTTTCAAAAATCATCGAATCGGACAGACAAGCCTACGCGGGAACAGCTTTAAAGAAGCAGGCATTAGAAATTCATACCACACAGATAGCTGCAAAACAAAAATACCCAAGCAAAGCTGGTATGGAGAGGAAAGGAAAGTAAAAAAAAAAAAAAAAAAAAGGTAAAGGCGGAAGCGTTCTAGCGTTAAGTGCGTCTAATTAACTGTAACCGAATTTATTAGGCATGGAAGGTTCGCTCCGTGACAAATGACGAAAGAGCGCTGATTTGAATTAAATGACCTTCGATCATTCTCGACGCCTCTGATAATCAGCCTCTTTTTAAAGAATGCCTCTAACAATATTTCAGGGTGGTTCATTTTAAGGGGGGGAGGGTGGAAAGGAATTCGAATTATGTGCCACCACGCTTCTTAATAAGAACATCGTTTAGCATTTTCTTCGCTGATTAAGAGCGCTTTAGAACTGAACGTGTGTTTTAAAAGATCGTTTCATAGGAAAAGAGCCATTCAAAAATGGACACATTAAATAAATTAAAAAACAAGTAATATATAAAATAAAAAAAAAAATTTAAAGTCAGTTTCAAAATTTTTTTTTCAATGTATTGCACAAAAGTCTATTACAAATAAAGTTGAAATTTTCTTCTTACCTCTGGCGCCATCTATTGGTAGATACATGCAATTTAAATCTAAAAACGACCAAAAATTAATTAATTAAATTTAATGAATGAATTAATATTTGAGAAAACTGTATATCATCCAGTGTCATCCACTACAAGTTGAAAAAAAAAATGTATTTGAACTTGAGTGGAGGAATAAAAGTGTTTTATGAACGATTGAAAATTTGAACAAGATATATGTAGGGAGAGTGTGAAGTAATACTAGGAATTGAAAAGGGGGCCTGAATGGCCGAGTGGCTAACGCTCTGGCGCTCGGTACCACAGGTTTCAGGTTCGAATCCCAGCGGTGCCATGGATGTTTGCAATAGTTCGGAATCCACTTTAGGCCGTAGGTCCCGGTCTAATAGGATCGTAGAGTGTTGCGGGAGTAGTGGGGTATTGTTACTCCGCGTCCGTAGCTTATCTTCAAGCTACACGCACCTCCTGGGTACTGTTAAGTGAGTAACGTCGGTGCAGCGCTTGCTTTAAGGCATCGAAGACTGCCAGCTGTACAATCAATTGTACTGTATACTCAATATACTGGCAATAAACAATTCAATACAAACAAGCACTACAATATTTCGGGGTGGTTCCTTTTAAGGGGAAGCGTCCGTGGCTTATCTTCACACGCGTCCCCTAGGTAATGCAAAGTGAGTAACGTTTGTGGAGCGCTTGCCTTAAGGCATCCAAGACAAACTGTCTAAGTATTTGCCAGCTGCATTAGAAAAAGAAAAAAAAAAATGTGTACATTCGAGAACGAATGAATAAACTCAGGAATATGCCAATGTTTAATAATGCACGAGATATATGAAGCAATTGATCGGAATACTACAAGAATGGCTACATTCAATAGCCACACGAATATAGCAATGTTGAATAGATCAAGAACTTCACGCAGAAGGAATTGTTCAAGAATCCCTAAAAGAATATAGAAAAGTAAGCTAAATGTACTCGTAAATAAAGAATGAAGTATTCCCAATTCTACAAGAAACTTTATCACATTCAATAGCCAAAAGAATATATCAAAGTTTGAAAATTTTAGTCGTAAATGAAGAATTCGTAATTCTACAAGAAACGTTGTCACATTCAATAGCCAAAAGAATGTATCAAAGTTTGGAAATTCTATGCATAAATGAAGAATGAAGTATTCCAAATACAATAAGAAGCTCTATATAGCTGAATAGGCATGGGAAAATGCCAAAAGTGATAAATATGAAACTTCAAAAAGAAGGAATTGATCAACGCAACCATTTGATGTTTAAAATCCCAACCCAAAACATGAAAAATGATTCAAAACCATATTCCTAAACACTTCAAGCAAAGGTCAAATTCTCCAGAAAATTCCATAAGACTAAAATTATTCATGAAGCATTTCAAGAGTTAAGGGCCCAAACTACCATTTTCCTCCAAAATTTACAATAGAGTTTTTATTTGTTTGAGCCTCATTTTCGGATAACGTCACGGACCCCCAACCAGGACAACATCATGCTCACACATGGAAAAAAACTATTGTTTTTAACTATCACAGACCAGAATTTGCATTCGACCCTATTTATTAGGCAAAGTAGGTATATAACATAAGAATCAGAATTAAGCATGGAAAACGTGCCAAGCACGCCAAACCCGCCAACATCGTCTTATGTTATTTTTGGAACACATAACAATGTAAATCTAAATCGCAGGATCATAAGAATAAAACAAACACTTGCAATGCAACCTCCTCAGTCCAAGAAATACATCCACTAAAACAAAATAATTCCAACGAAGCCAGCGAGATACAGACGATTTTTCATTCGAATCTTCCATACTGTTAAGATTCAGGAATCGAAGGAGAACGGGAATCTTTTAATATCCCTTCCCGAGAGTTCTCCAGGCCGCAGTTCCAGAAATAGGAAAAAGCGGGAGAACATTAGCTTCCTTATTTATTTTAAGTGCTACAGTAAATCCAGTCGAGTGCTGCTGTTTCGGGTCTGCTTTGGATATGAGGGCCTGGTATGCGCGTCCTGGAGTGTTTTTCGTCTGTTAGCACGGGTAAATAAGATTCGATCGAAGGAAGGAAATTCGGTCAACTCTGCGTTTTGCTTCGAAATAGAATACGAAAGTGCTGTTTCAATAGACGGAAAAAAGAAACGCAATAATACTTAGAGAAAATTTCAATGGGTATGCAAAAAAAAAAGGGAAAATCTTTAAAATTGGAAGATAAATTAACTCTTGAAAATATGTTTATGAATTCCCAAAAGAGAAATCTTAAAAAGTGGAAGTTTTTAAAAATTTGGAAGTATATACTGGATTAACTGCGGAAAGATTCTAGATATTTCTACAAAAATAATATGAATAAAAAAAAATTGCATGAAATACAAAAGCAAAAAACAGGATTATGGTTTGTAACTATCACAGACCAAAAGTTGTATGGTTTGGTTTGTTGCTCTATGGTCATCTTGTGAACACGTTAGACTAACCAGACCGGGACCTACAGTTTAAAGTAGATTCCGAACCACTACAAAAATCCATGGCACAGGCTGTATATTAAGCAAAGTATATATATATATATATAACATAAGAATCAGATTCAAGCATATATAGTAAAAACATGCCGAGCACGCCAAAATCGCCAACTTCGTCTTAAGGTTCTTTTTTGGAACACATAACAATGAGAAACTAAATCAAAGGACCATAAGAATAAAACAAACACTGCAATGCCTCCTCCACATTCCAAGAAATACGCCCACTAAAACAAAATAGTTCCAACGAAGGCAGCGAGATACAGACAGTTTTTCATTCGGTCTTCCGTACTGTTAAGATTCAGGAATCAATGGGAATCTTTTAATATCCCTTCCCGAGAGTTCTCCAACCCGCAGTTCCAGAAACAGGAAAAAAACGGAGAACATTAACTTTATTTATTTTAAGTGCTACAGTAAATCCAGTGGAGTGCCGCGTTTGGGGTCTGCTTTGGATATGAGGACCTGGTATGCGCGTCCTGGAGTGTTTTTGTCTGTTAGCACGGGTAAATAAGATTCGATCGGTCCTCTGCATTTCGTCTCGAAATAGAATCCGAAAGTGCTGTTTCAATAGACGGAATAAAAAAAAGCAATAACACTTATAGAACATTTCAAAGTATGTATAAAAATCGAAGATCTTTAAAATTGGAAGATAAGTTAACACTCGAAAATATGTTTATGATTTCCCAAAAAGAGAAATCCTAAAAAGTGAAGTTTTTAAAACGACAGAAGCATTGACTGGAACAATTGCGGACAGTTCTACACTTCTCTAGAAAAGGAATTTAAATAAACATCCCTATGAAAATACAAATACAATGAAACATACATGTTTCGCTAAGCTATTAAAATAAACCGATTTTTCATTTATCCATACATAATGATGAAATACGTTTTGTGTTAATTCGATAAGTAGATTTGTCCACGATTTCTTTCTAAATTATAGCAAAATTTTAAATGAAAATTAATTTTCTTTTATTTTCATTAATGTAAAAATAAACACAATACATTGGTTTGCACTGTTTTGACCACTATACAATAAATACATTTTGTAAAAGTGTGATAAATCTCACCGGCCCGCGGGTTGTCCACCCCTGTTCTAGAAGCATTTAAAGGAATAACTACGAAAGGTTCTTGACATTTCTAGAAATGTAATAAAAATAAAAAAAAATTCAATAAAATACAAAAAAATTAGAAAACGAACAGGATTATTGTGTTTAACTATCACAGACCAGAATTTTGCATTCGACCCTGTTCATTAAACATATATAACATAAGAATCGGAATCAAGCATGCCAAAAACCGCCAACTTCGTCTCACTATATGATCCTTTGGAACACATAACAATGTAAAACTAAATCCCGATCATAAGAATAAAACAAACATTGCAATGCATCCTCCGATCCAAGAAATACGCCCACTAAAACAAAATAATGCCAATGAAGCCAGTGAGAAGCCGACGGTTTTTCATTCGGTCTTGCCATACTGTTAAGATTCAGGAATCGAGGGAGAATGGGAATCTTTTTAATATCCCTTCCCGAGAGTTCTCCAGGCCACAGTTCAGAAATAGGAAACGGGAGAACATTAGCTTTCTTATTTATTTTAAGTGCTACAGTTAATCCAGTGGAGTGCCGCGTTTGGGGTCTGCTTTGGATAAGAGGACCTGGTATGCGCGTCCTGGAGTGTTTTTCGTCTGTTAGCACGGGTAAATAAGATTCGATAGAAGGAAGGAAAATTCGGCCCCTCTCTGCATTGCGTTTCGAAATAGAATCCGAAAGTGCTGTTTCAATAGACGGAATAAAAAAAGCAATAATACTTAAAAGAAAATTTCAATGGGTATGCATAAAAATCGAAAATCTTTAAAATTTAGAAGATAAGTTAACTCTTGAAAATATGTTTATGATTATGATATGATTTATTTTCCTTGATTCCAAAACAGGAATCGAGGAAGTTTTTAAACTACAAAATCATTGACTGGAACAACTACGGAAAGTTCTACACTTTTCAAGAAACGGAATTTAAATAAACATCTCTTTGAAAATACAAATACAATGAAAAATACATATTTCGCTACGCTATTAAAAGAAACCGATTTTTCAATTCCTACTATTAGCTCACACTTTCCCTATATATATCTTATTAACAGTTTCAAACGTTCATAAAATACTTTTTTTTCATCCACTCGAGTTCAAATGCATTTTTTTTTTTAAACTTGCAGTGGATGACACTGGATGTGAATACAGTTTTTTTCAAATATTCATTTAGTAATTTAATCTAATTCATTAATTTTAGTTTTTTTGTTAGATTTAAGTTGCATATGTCTAATAATAGATGGCGCCAGATGTAAGAGGAAAATTTCAACTTTTATTTGTAGAGAACTTTTTGCAATAGAGTGAAAAAAAAAAAGTAGTAATTGAATTTTTCTTATATTATTTGTTTATTCATATCTTTTATCCATACATAATGAAGTAGGTTTTGTGTAAATTCAATAAGTTCATTTCTCTAAGCTTTCTTTCAACATTATAGTGGAATTTTAAGTGAAAATTAATTTTTTTCATTTTCATTAATGCAAAAAAAATAATCAAGATTCGTTTTACAATGGTGCATTCTAAGACCTGTTACTGACCTCATCGTGCAAGGGGTGTTCCTGAGAGGAATGGGTGAAGTACATCGGGAGTTTTAACTCCTTGTAGAATCACTCTAGGCATGAAAGCCACTTCATTATTCCCAGCTAACACTAACAGGCGAAGAGGCAAAGTCAGACTCCAACCTTCGTAGTGCCTCGCCTAAACTGAAGGCTGCTTCTTACTCGTAGCCATGGACCATGGTATCATGGACATGGTCTAGGTGTCTACCCATGACATGAAACAACAACATTCTAAGCAAACGAGTCAATCCCGAAGTGATCATACTCCGAGAGATTCCATCCAACCGCGAAAAACAAGCCACGTTATCTCTGACTGTGAGTGGTAGCGGGTTATAAATAGTAATGATGAAAATAAAATTAAAAAACAAAATCAAAATGGTATCCAAAAATGGTGAATGGCTTCACTCATGTCCCAATAGTAAGGTGAGCAGCCGGCGATCGAAAGTTGTCGGTTTTGAATTCGCTGGCTGTGCCGATTGCAGCCACTGATTTCAGAAACGAAGAGATTGGATGGCGGTTGTGACAGCCTATAAACGATTCTCGCATAGCTAGTTAAGAAGGCTGGTGGGTGTTTACTGAGTTTTCTCCTATATAACAAGCAAATATGTGGAAACTTGCCCTTGAAAATGCTTTTAGCAAACAATGTCTTCTTCATCCCTCGCCCGTTGGTGGACTGTCAGAGGCATACAAAAGTATGGAATTGACCGATCCTTTTGAAATTCCAACATCAATCGCAAGGTCTCTAATTGTAAATCGGCATTTCTAAAGCACCCAAGTCTTTAATTTTTTTGGACGTGAGCTTCGTCGGTTGAGGTTGAAGGTCGACCAGAGTGCTCTTCGTCTTCAATGCGTTCTCTGCCTTATCTGAACTGTTTATACCACTTCTAAACATTGTTTTCCGATATAGGAATGCTCACCGAATGCCTTCTGCAACTTCTATACGTTTCCGCAAATCAAAAACTTAACGCAAGTTCTTTGCTCAATGAATTCAGGCATTTCAAAAATCGGCAGAATCAGTTTTAGCGTCTCACAAAGCCAAGCGTAACTCAAGCACTAACGAATATTTTGACGTCAAATTTCACACAGATGTCAAGGACACTGCCGGCAACCTAAATAAGAAAAAAAAATTGAAATTCCATAAGCCCGGGAATTTTAAATTGAAAATGAGTCTTACATTTTGGGCACAGTAGTAGGACATGTACCACACCTATGTACAAAGAACAAAAACCTTTAATGTACTTATCCTACTATGCCGCCATTTTCAGTTCAATCTGAAATGTGTCCTTCCTTAAAAATATGGCAGACAAATAAATGAAAAAAAATCCCACCCGCAGCATAGACAAGCCCTTCACTTTTAGCAAATCCAAGCACAGCCCACAAGTACGATCAGCCATTCAAAAATCACTTCCACAAAAAGCACGACAATCTCTCTCCAGCCACTCGGAAAACGCGCCACTCCACAAAACGGACATTCAACATTTTTCCGAAGAGAAAAGCAAATGAAGTAGGGGCTAGAAAAGGCGCGGGTGCATTTTTTTCTATTCACCCCTACTCCCTACCCCAACACACACACACTTGGTACCATAAATTCAGTGGTTCAGTCCCATCCATTGACCCGACCCTAAAGTGGCCATTCCACTAGAAATGAGAGTCATCTATTTCCTGTCAAATTCCCCCTTTCTAATCGAAATTCATTTCATTTTTTTTTCCATTCTCTCTCTCCACCGCAGCAAAAGTGGTCAGCCGCGGGTTTTATTGCACAGGGCCCTTTTGTGGTTTTTGCTGTGATTTATTTATTTTGGGGTCGGGAAGAGATGGGATTGTGATTGCACATATTTTGAGGGAACAGATTTAACTCACTCTTCTTTTTTATTTTCCTACTCCACTTGGCTTCTGTTGTCTTTTTACGTATTTTTACAGCAAGTCATCATTGCGAATAATCAATAGTCTGTAATTTACATTCTTTAACCTACTCTAAAACTTCAGTACACACACATATATAGATCTCTCTCTCCACCGCAGCAATGACGCATATATTGTATATATATATAGAGAGAGAGAGAGAGAGACAGATAAATACATATACATATATGCGTGTGCGCGTATGTGTGTGTATATATCATCAATAGATTTCATTTTATACTTATGTATGCAACGAATAGACCACCGACAGGCGATGAAGAAAGGCCATAGCCTTCATGCATGTTACTAATGACATAACGATGGCGTTTTTTACTTTAGCAATAGGTGTATTTGCGGGTTGATGACCTAATGTTCTGGCGTGGGGGTGGGTGTAGGGATAACTACCTGAAATTTCATATTTAAAAATTTCAGTCAGAGAAAAAAACCGGACAAATCTGATCTTGGTTACTAGCGTCAGGCTTATGGAAGCTGGCCGGCTATAGGGCTTCAGAAGAAGAATGTGTATATTTAAGGAAGAACGAACAAAATGTATCTATTTTTGCATTTGAAAAGGTAAGGTAATAGGTAAGAGGTACCGCTTTGACAAAGATGTCTGCAATCTCTCACGAGACAGCACGAGAAGGAATCCACTGGAAGTGGATCAGACAAAATAAAGTCATTTTAACTTTTAAGAATAATTACACCAATTGTCCCTCCCACTGACTCAATTGGCCAAGTATTGGATAGAAGTCTCCCTATCAGATAAAATCCTGATTTCATTTCCATCAAAGAGTGGCCCAACCGAATCAAGACTTTCATTATTAAAAACGAGCCAAGGGTTGCTCTTCTGAATCTTTATGTCTCAATTTTAAACTCCACTGCCACAACAATCACTATCATTCCTACTACCATCCGTATGCATCTGTACAACTTCAATTGGAATTATAATGAATGCCAATTTAAAAAAATGTAGATATACTAGAAGACCCGGCCACGCGTTGCTGTGGCTTTCTTGTATTTCATTCAATTATTAGATACTATAATTGGTATTGTTAAGGAAGTGATTGGTAAAGAATGATGAAAAGATCAAATTAAGTTTCAACGAATAGAAAATGTTTAATTTTTATTAATTTAATGAATGAGGTAATCTTGATTTTTAAGACTGTTTTATAATTTTTAATAATCATTACTTTCATTTAACTAAGAACTAAGCGATGAACAATATTTCTTGTTAGTCTGTCTTTCGTCGAAATAAATAAATTGATGGTTTTCGAACACGTGAGCATGCCCATGGGAGAAACACGGATTCTGAGGTTAGATTTTTTTGGTGGTCGTTTACTGAAAATGATAATTGAAAAATACAATACAATTAAAATAAAATCGGGATATAATAAGAAAAGACTTTAAAAAAAAAAATTCACAATAAAATACAAATGCAAACGATCGTTTAAGGTACACGAACACCTTCGAAGGAATTTTTGAAATTTTTTATCTTTTTGTACACATTTTTGGATTGAATGTATCTAAAAACTAATGATTTCACATAAAAAATTTCATTATTATTTTTTTTTAAATTTTTATAAGCTAAAATAAGCGTAAGAATGGCCAAAAATTGATACTGTTACAAAACCTGAAATCAAATCAATATTTTTTAAATTTCTAAGTTTGTATTTGTTTGTACTGACATTTTACAGTGAATAGACCTCTGGTAAATTTATATCTTTATTATTTATTATTTTGTGCTAGTTTAAATGCTGTCGATACAAAATTCTTCCAAAATTTGCATGTAATTCCAAGTTTAACAATTGAAATAAAAAATATTTATGTAGCTATAATCATTTCAGAGGTCTATTCCCTGTAAATATTTATGAAAAACATAAATACAAAGTTTTGTAGCATTTGGATCACAATTACTTGTGTTATGGTGTTTCACATGAAAACAAAAAGCATAAAAATTAATTCTGAGAAAAAGCTAAAAACAACTTTTAATTAGATATATTACTTTTTAAAAATGTTGTAAATATATTAAAATGCCATTGAATTATCAAGTTCATAGTCTTATTTATTAAAAAATATAGTTTTGTTTTTCCTTAAAGCTGTAAATATTTTCTGAGCTTTGTTTTGAAAAAGTTAAAATTTGCTCGACAAACTTTTTTACAACTTCCTGATATTTGCAAAGGCTTTTTAATATGAAATGACCTGAATTTAAAATATTTAGCCTTTTTGCAAGTGTTTTGATTAAATATATTCAAAACCTTTGAATTTCACATAAAAATATCAACTTTTTAACTATTCTTTATACAATTTATTCTTTAAAATATGGATAAACATTGCAAAAATGTGATATTGTTGCAAAATTTTATAATTCAAGAATAAATAAAACATGAATAGTTTTTTCCTTTGCAAGTATTTTTTTAATGCTGGGAATATCCTTATGTAGGTAATATACTGTTTTCAAATTTATATCTCAATTATTTATACATTTTTGTATGCTTAAAGTTTGTCAACACAAACTTTTTACAAATTTACAAAAATTCTTAGTTTAGAAACTAAAATAAAAATAATTTATGAATTTAGGTTAATTTCCATGTTCTATTCCTTTCATACATTTAAAGAAAACTTTTACATGAAGTTTCAAAGCATTTAGAACAGAAATATTTTTATTGTGATGTTTTGAATGAATACAAAATGCATAAAATTCAAATAAGAAATAATTAAAACCAACTTTTAAATATAAATAAAAACAAATGTACATACATAAAAATGTTATTGAGCTTTTAAATTCTCCTTTATTAATATAAACACTTATTTATTTGTTTTGTTTTTTCTTTAAATAACTTCCAATTTAAAAGTACCATTTATCAATTTTTCTTCGACAATATTCAAATCACTCAAATTTATAACTCAAATTCTTTTGTTTTTCAAATAACAAAAAATAAAATGTCCTTGATTTTCAACTTGCAACTATTATAATACCTTTTATAAAATTTTAATGTTATCATTATATTAAATAATTGCAGAGT
Organism: Caerostris extrusa; assembly: GCA_021605095.1. Taxonomy (NCBI): domain Eukaryota; kingdom Metazoa; phylum Arthropoda; class Arachnida; order Araneae; family Araneidae; genus Caerostris; species Caerostris extrusa. The sequence continues at coordinate 86,051 of BPLR01009969.1, forward strand.
TTACTTCATTTTCACACTTTTCAAAAAATCCTTGAAAATTCATCATCTTTCTTTAAAATTATATTGTCTATATTATATTATCTTGTAGATCACATTTCATTTTAGAATTCTTAATCAAATACAACACATGTTGACAAACTTTAAGCATAGAAAAGTTCAATGTTTTGATTCACAACTTTTCATTCAATATATTTTTATTCCAATTCAAACTTAGAAAATGTGTTTTTTCTTCTTCACAAAAAATGTTTTATTATTTTATGATGAAAGAAATCACAAAACAAATGGAAAAATTAATGAGCTTTAAATTTTCCATTATTAATATAAACACTTATTTATTTGTTTTGTTTTCTTTAAATAACTTCCAACTTAAAGTACCATTTATCAATTTTCTTCGACAATATTTAAATCACTCAAATTTATAACTCAAATTCTTTTTTTCCAAATAACAAAAGTTTTTAAAATAAAATGTCCTTGATTTTCAACTTGCAACTATTATAATACCTTTTATAAAATTTTAATGTTATCATTATATCAAATAATTGCAGAGTTTACTTCATTTTCCCACTTTTCAAAAAAATCCTTAAAATTCATCATCTTTCTTTAAAATTATATTGTCTATATTATATTATCTTGTTAGATCACATTTCATTTTAGAATTCTTAATCAAATACAACACATGTTGACAAACTTTAAGCATAGAAAAGTTCAATGTTTTGATTCACAACTTTTCATTCAATATATTTTATTCCAATTCAAATTCAAACTTAGAAAATAAAAAAAATATTGATAATCAAATCAGGTAATACTTACATACATTTGATTTATTTCTCATAGAAATAATATAAATTTCATACAATATAATTTCCACAAAATTTAAAGTAGTACATAAAACAATAATATTCAGAACATGAGAATTTTACGGTTATGTAGTACAGGCATCGAGACACGGCGCCATCCTTTTATTGTGGTATATCTTTCGTCTGTGGTGGAAACAAACTTTTACTCCAACGATGAAATTAGTGTAAATAAGAATTCTGCAATTATCAAAATAGCAATAAAATAGTCATTATATTGTTCGAAAAATGAAGCTACGAATTCCTCTAATTGCAGTATTGCAACCCTAAAGAAATTGGCGAAAATTCAGGGTTGCAAGATTGGCGCCTTCCTCAATGGTAGATTTTAAACGATTGTTGCCACTACATTGGTTTGCCAAAGAAATTTTAAAAATATTTAGGGATGAGCCACCCTTATCACTTAGGGGTTTAAAATAGATTACGACCGATTCGCAGACCTACCAAATATGCACAAAAATTTTCATAAGAATCGGTCGAGCCGTTTCGGAGGAGTTTGGCAACAAACACTGTGACACGAGAATTTTATATATTAGATTAAACAGAAATTTATTATTTTTTAAAAATAATTCTAATAACTTAAGAAGTAATAAATTTCTGTTCAATATTATCCGTATCTTGCCATCGGGTTACCAACTTATTAAAAACAATGAAATAACTGTCCATTTTTCTATCACTGCTGTTTCTGAATGCCAATCACTTTTAATCAGAGGGTATTCATCACTAGAACAGTAGATGCGTAGCAGATTCTGCATTAGTCGGGATGCATTTATAAGGCACAAATATAATACAATTTTGAGAGAAATCTCCAATGTCCCTTAGTTCGGAAACGTAAGATACTATCAACCCAGTCACTCCGGTTCACAATTTTCATTATATAGATACTGTACTTTATTTCTATTATATAGAGTTTGTACCTAATTTTCATTCTATAGACATTGTACCTTATCTCCATTGTATAAAACTTGTACCTTATTTCCATTATGTAAACATTGTATTGTTACTTCCATTATGTAAACATTGTATTCCAACTTCCATTATGTAAACATTGTATTCCAACTTCCATTATGCAAACATTGTATTCCAATTTCCATTATATAGACATTGTATTCCAACTTCCATTACATAAACATTGTATTCCAACTTCCATTATATAAACATTGCATTCCAACTTAAATTATGTAGACATTGTATTCCAATTTCCATTATGAAGATATTGTTTTCCAATTTCAATTATATAGACATTGTGTCTTATTTCCATTATGTAGACATTGTATTCCAATTTCCATTATGGAGATATTGTTTTCAAATTTCCATTATATAGACACTGTGTCTTATTTCCATTATGTAGACATTGCACCTTATTTCCATTATGTAGACATTATACCTGATTTCTCTATGTAGATATTATACCTGATTTCCACTATGTAAACATTATACCTGATTTCCACTATGTAGACATTGTATTCCAACTTCCATCATGTAGACATTGTATTCCAACTTCCATCATGTAGACATTGTTTACCAACTTCTATTATACATGAAAAAAATTTTATTGAATGTGAGGCAAAATAAAACACATCAAAATTTTTTTCTGTTCTTAAGCATCTTCACTCAGTTCACAAGACAACACTCTGTAAGATATTAGGAAAAAAAAAAAATTAATTTTATTTCAGATATTAATTAGCAAAATAACTAAACGCATTTGTGATAGTATTGATAATAAATAATTAAAGAGCTTAACGGGTTTTTTTTTTTTTTTTAAAGAATTTCAAAACATAAGGTGGAAAAAACCAGTTTCATTCACCATCATTCATGATGAGCAGACAATAAGTTTCATGCGAAAGAAAAGAAATTCATTTTTCCATGGGCAATAATAATCCTTTTGCTACAATGAAATAAATTCATTAAATGCAATGAAACAAAGAAGCATATTGATATCGATCTACTTTTTTTTTTTTTTTTTCCTTTTCCAAAATCATTTTTTTTTTTTTTTTTCTAATTTCGGGTTTCAATTAAAACAATTAAAAAAAGAGGGGAATTAATACCTTTATCTTCCAAATATATCCCTGAAGGTGTAACTCGAGAGATAAGCGCAATTTGTTCTAAAAGCGTCATAAAAAAAAAAAATTAAAAAAAAAAAAAAAAAACTTTTAAAACCAAGAAGGGATATTTTTTCCCCTTTTCTCTTATTTTTCCCTCTCTTGGTTTGCATAGCAAATCGAATTTAAAAAATAAGAAGAAACATTTTTTTTCCCCCTATAAAAGAGTTAGAAACAATCCCCTCAGAAAGTCTTCAAAAGAATAGAAAACAGATTTAAACTTTTATGGGTGTTTTTTTTTTATTCCCCGCGCGTTGGTATTAATTACTTTCAATAAATCTCAAATGAGAGATCGTTTTTCATCTTCGGAGAGACGACGACAAAATTAACAAAAGAATTTCGGGAACGGATCCTTCAAAGATAAATTATAGACTATCCTGATGACACACGAAGAAAAGGGAAAATGAGGTTTGAAAAAGGAGAAAAAAAAATACATAACAGATTAGGTGCATACATTATCGACAAGATTTGCGAAATTGTCAGGAGTTTATAAGAAATTAATTTTTAAGACTTTATCAAACCTAAGTATAAATTGTTCTTCGATTGTAGTTTATAACAAAAAAAAAAATCACATTCATTTCAAAAGAATTCGAATCGACGAGATTTATCGAAATCCTTTGCACCGCGGGAATTGTTTTCGGATTTTTATAGAAGGTACTCATTAGCGCAGGAAATTTCATAAAAGAAGAATAAATATACACAGATGAAATCTTAATTGAGAAAAAAAAAAAGACAAAACCAAAAATAAAAGTATAAAAAAAAAAATGTTTTCTTTAATAGATGAGACATTGGATGAGTTTATTAATAAAACATCATTTTGGCTACACAATCTGAAAAATCATTTTAGAAAAAAAAAAAACTTTAAATCTTTACAGTCTCCATTTTTTATTTATTATTTATTGTTGTTCTAATGCAGCTGGCAATGCAGAGACAGTTACTCTTATGCCATAAGCAAGTGCTGCACCGCTGTTACTCACTTAGCACTGCACAGAAGACACGCGTAGCTTGAAGATAGGCTACGGACGCGCGTAACACTACCCCCGCAATGTTCTATGTTCCTATTAGACAGGGACCTACGGTTTAAAAAGTAGATACCGGACCACTACACGCATCCATAGCACATCCGGGACTCGAACACGAAACCTGTGGTACTTTTTATTATTTATTATTATTTTTCATATTTAATATTTTGCGGGTTTTATTTTTTTTAAAGTAAAACCAATTCTGCCCAATTTCATTGTTGTATAGTTTTTTTTCCATGAAGCTAATCTATAAACAAACACCCATTTGTAAACCACAGTTGCCAATTTTTGAAAACTTCCATCAGTAAAATTTCATTGACACGCATTTCACTTCACTTCAGAGCGATTTTGTACGGCCATTTTAAATTTTTACTTTGTTTGCATGGTAATTTATCTGCATATGTATTTGGGTGAGGAGAGAATAAGAGTCCAAGGTTTGGTCTGGTTTGTCGCTCTGCAGTCATCTTGTGCATACGAGGACTAAACAGACCGGGACCTACATTTTAAAGTGGATTCTAAACCACTCACAAACATCCATGCCACCACCAGGATTCGAACCAGGAGCCTGTGATATCGAATGTCAGAGCGCTAGCGCCATTTGGAGAATATAGAAACTCGCAAAACTTTGAAGAAAATGAACTAAAGATTTATCAATAGTAGAAGAAGAGATTTTTTCTTCAAAGTTATGCTATAATATAATTTTAAAAATATCCCTATGTCTCAAAAATCCGTAAAAAAAAAAAGTAAAACAGATTTAAATCCTTAAATTTTTTTTTCCTTCCCCCAAAACCCAATTGCTTTTTTTTTTTTTTTTCCCACTTTGTAAACTATCTTTCCGCCCTCATTTTACAGCTTCTCTTTTCCCACTACTTTTAGATTGAAAAACAAATTTTTATTTTTAATTTCTACAATATTTTTTTTTTTTCCATATACATGAGGATCAAAGCACAACTTTTAAAGTGACGTCAATCATACAGTTCATCTATAAAAGGTAACAGATTGTAGGAGAAATTATCCTTTTGATAATATAAGCCTTTTTTTCGGAGAATTTTACCTAAATTCTTAGTTTGCATTCTTAGCTTATGTTCTATTAGCAGAATCTGTGAAAGCAAAATATCTGCATATATCATATTTGTTTAACTGAGTCCAACCTATTTAAAATGAAACAATTATTAATTTATTATTTAAAAAAAAAAAAAAAAATTTATATTAAATACGCATTTGAGTTTTACCAAGGTTTGTACAGCTTGTTTTCCAGCATGCAATCTCAGCATGTTGTGAAAACAGTTTTACAGTGCCCATCGCCTACACACTCGATTATTGGTAAACAGAATATTTCAAGATTAAACAAATTAAATCCTACATTGCTTTGATTTATAACTTAGTCATTCTATAGTAACGATTTCTTGATACCAAAAAATGAGAAACCTAGATAATAAAAAAAAAAGTAAAGCGTTGTTTTAAGATGACTTGGTTTAACGCAATTTTCAATTTGGATTGACATAACTTCAAACAACAACCCATTAACTGTTGTACTTAAAATAACTCGCCCAGTTCCATCTTCTGACTGGCCATGACAGCCTAACAGAAACATCTCCATCGCATTAGAATCTTTTCGAACCCTGACTGTCCCCTATGTCATTGAGCAGACCCAATGAACAGAGACCACCTCCAACGATGTGCGGTTCTTGAAGGCGACAGCACTTTACTGGCGTGCGAGAGAACTCTTAAGGCAATGACTTCGGTCATCTTTGTATTTTTTTAATGTTTATTCTTTCGTATTTGTTGTATTTTTTGCGTTGTTATTATTATTATTTTTCACTTGTATTTGCCTTGCCATTGGCAATAATAATAAAAATAAAAAAACATTAAAATAAATAAATAATTTAAGAATTATTTTCTTCGCTCATGTTAATTTTATTCCATTTTCAAAATAATGTGTGAATCTTATAGCAGTTATCCGAATAAGACACTTGTTTAAACGTGAAACATCTGATTGATTGCATGGATCAACAACGGAAAAAATCGCCCGTGAAGTACCATCAGTGTGTCAACGACAACTTTAAACCTAAAAGTAAGGAATCGGCTTGTATACAGATCAACCTCATCTCGCAAACAAACGCGCATGTACCGACAGTGCTACAGCACTACTAGAGAATAGGTAATACAATTCATTCAGGAAGGGTACACAAGCATTTGTTTGCTAAAAATCTGGAGACATGAGAAATAAATTAATAGTTTAAAAACTAAAAAACACGCTGAGTTAATCAAACTAAAAAGTAAAAAATAATTGTTAGCATAACAATAAAATGACTGACGAGAAAATGTATGTCACTGTTCTAAAAGGTGCTGTGTATGACATTTTAAAACTAACTCTGCATTTCGAATGAAATTAATGAAAATTACAACGATTGCTATCGAGCACCCCACGCTTTTAGAACAGTCATTTAATCTTATGTTAACAATTACTTTTACTTTTTTAGTTTGATTCACTCTAAAAGCGTGTTTTTTAGTTTTTTAAACTATTAATTTATTTTTTACTTTTTAGTTTGATTAACTCTAAAAGCATGTTTTTTAGTTTTTTAAACTATAATATTTAAATGAGGTGTAATTGTAATTGTGAGTAAAACAAAGGCTAAATGCGAATATGTCGAACAGGGAACCTCCTTATCCGTAGTCATGCGCGTCATCCATTGTCCCACGTAGGTTTGAATGTCTTTACTGAATATTTTCATTCTACATGGGTTAAATTGCTCTTCATAAGTTAAAATAAAATCACTCATCCTGGCGATCCTAATCATGATGAGATAATAAACTTATCGAACTATTTTAGTGTCGTCGGTCCTTCATAAGTCTACAACGTTTAAATTAAATCGGATCGTTTAAAGTAGGGCAAAATCGAGCCCAAAGAGTCAGTTACAAACAAACAAACAAACATTCATGAGAAACTAATATAATAGCGTATTAAAAAGAATCAACTGTTTTCTTTCTGAAAGATGCCTGTAAATGTTTCTCTGCAGCTTAAATAGTGTATATGAGGAGAAACAGATCTCCAGGGGAAAAAGTCAGTTACATACATATATACATACAAACATACAGGTGAAGCTAATATAAGCGTATTAAAAACAACTGAAAACACGGGATTATTCTTCATTATGACCGCTCACAACATCGAATGGGTGGATCACCTCTCGTACAGCCCTGATCATGCGCCGAATGATTTCATTTTGTTCCTGTACGTGAAGAATAAACTACAGGATCAACACTTCTCGACACCAGAAGAAGTGTTTGATGCGTTCAAAAACCCATATTTTGAGATGTGCTCAAACGAAATGGAAAAAAGTGCTATGAAAATGGGTTCAAACGTATGCAAAAGTGTATTGATCATCACGGAAAATATTTTAAAAAACAACAAAACCATTTTACATGAAGAAATTTTGTTTTTCTTTATTATTCCGCATACACACATAGCAACCATCGCACATGATGGGAAACAAACAAGTAATATAAAAAAAAATTTAAAAGTCAGTTCCTGCTTTTTAAGTTGAGATTTTTCTCTTACATCTGGCGCCACCTATTGGTAGTTACATGCAACTTAAATCTAAAAAAACTCAAATCAATGAATTAAATTTAATGAATGTATGAATATTTAAAAACTGTATTAACATCCAGTGTCATCCACTACAAGTCTGAAGAAAAAATTGAACTAGAGTGGATGGATAAAAAGTATTTTATGAACGATTGAATGTATAGGGAGAGTGTGAACTAATAGAAGGAATTGGAAAATGATTGACAACACAGGATTATTCATCATTATGACCGGTCAATACATCGAATTGGTGGGTCATCACCCATACAGCCTGATCTGGCCCCGAATGATTTCTGTTTGTTCCCGTACTTGAAGAATAAACACTTTTCGACACTACAAGAATTGTTTGATGCGTTCAAAACGCATGCTTTGGAGAAGTGCTCAAACGGAATGCAAAAATTCTATGAAAATGGGTTCAAACGTATGCAAAAGTGTATTGATCATCACGGAGAATATTTTAAAATCAACAAAACCCTTTTTAAAGAAAAATTTATTTTTCTTTATTATTTCGGATACACACATTGCAACCTTCGCACATGATAGAAAAAGAAAAACAAGTAATACAAAAAAACATTTTTAAAGTGAACTCCTACTTTTTAAGTTGAAATTTTCCTCTTACATTTGGCGCCATCTATTATTAGGTACATGCAACTTAAATCTAAAAAAAAAAAAAAAACTAAAATTAATGAATTAAATTTAATGAATGAATTAATATTTGCAAAAACTGTATCAACATCCAGTGCCATCCACTACAAGTTAAAAAAAAAAAATGCATTTGAACTGAGTGGATGAGTAGAAAGTATTTTATGAACGATTGACAATTTGAACAAGATATATATAGGAGAGTGTGCGCTAATAGTAGGAATTGAATAAGTGCTACGAAAATGGATTCAAACGTATGAAATAGTACATCGAACATCACATAGAATATTTGAAGAAACAACAAAACCATTTTAAAGAAAATTTTTTTTTTTTTTTCTTTATTATTCCGGATACACACATTGCAACCTTCGCACATGATGAAAAACAAGTAATAAAAAATTTTAAAGTCAATTCCTACTTTTTTTCACTCTATTGCACAAAAGTCCTTTATAAATAAAGTTGAAATTTTCCTCTTGTATCTGGCGCCATCTATTGGTAGAAACATGCAACTTAAATCTTAAAAAAACTAAAATTATTTAATTAAATTTAATGAATGCATCAATATTTGAAAAAAACTGTATTCACATTCAGTGTGTCATCCACCTCAAGTTTAATAAAAATGTGTTTGAACTTGAGTGGATGAATAAAAAGTATTTTATGAACGATTGACAATTTGAACAAGATATATATATATGGAGAGTGTGAGCTAATAGTAGAAATTGAAAAAGTTCTAGGGAAAAATGGATTCAAAAGTATGCAAAAGTGATCACCACGAAGAATATTTTGAAAAAACAACAAAACCCTTTAGAAGAAGAAATTTTGTTTTTCTTTATTATTCCGATACACACACATTGCTACTTTCGCACATGATGAAAAAAAAAAAAAAAAGCAAAGTAATATAAAAAAAAATTTTTAAAGTCAATTCTACTTATTTTTCACTCTATTGTAGAAAGTCCTTTATACATACTTCCTTTAATTCATTTTTTTTTAAGTATATCTGGCGCCATCTATGGGTAGATACATGCAACTTAAATATAAAAAATAATTCAAATTAATTAATTAAATTTTAATGAATCGATGAAATATTTAAAAAAACTGCATTCACATCCAGTGTCATCCACTACAAGTTCAAAAAAAAAAAAATGTATCTTAACTCGAGTGGATGAATAAAAAAAGTATTTTTATGAACGATTGAAAATTTCAACACGATATATATATAGGGAGAGTGTGAACTAATAGAAGGAATTGAAAAAGTTCTATGAAAATGGATTCAAACGTCTGAAAAAGTGTACTGATCATCACGTAGAATATTTAAAAAAAACATTTAAAGAAAAATTTTGTTATTCTTTATTATTCCTTTTCTCTTTTACACAACATTGCAACCTTCGCACATGATGAAAAAAGAAAAAAACCAAACATTTCATGAAATGCGCATGCAATCTCTTCCCACACCATAAACAGCAAAGAGCAGGTGACAACCGTTCTCAAAACCATACTACATAACTTTCGAATTTTTACGGCTGGGCGGAGAGGAACAGCACCGATTGGAAGAGTCAGGCCACGCATCATTTCGCCAGCCGGTCCGAATGGGGTAAAAACACGTGCGAGAAGAAAAATGGTTCCGAAAACAGTGCTTTTTGGGGCGGGTGAAACGGCCCGTGAAATGATCCCGTTTTAGGGCGGGTAAACGTAACGAGTGTTCGTTTATTCCCGAGCTCCATCAGCACACTGGAGCGGAAAGATTTCGAACAAATGTGTTTCCGTCAAAAACTCCTCTTCGAATATTTGCTTTCTTTGGACATCCCAATGAAATTAGATTCTATTTTTAGGGTAGCCGGTGATATTGAAAAATACTGCACAATTTTCAGAAAAAGTATTTTAATGTTACATTTTTTTCTGAAAAATATATCTGTCAGTTTATTTTTATTAAGTTTTGTTTAAGAATAAACTTTAAAAATTTTCACAAAGAAATATTTTCACAGAATTATTATTATTTTTTTATCATATTGTTTTCTTCAAAATAGCGGGATAATTTTAACTTCTGAATGAAATGTTTTTTTGAAAATACAACGAATTTCATTGAATACTTTAACAATCGATTGACGATTTTTAATTATTCATTTCCATATTTAGAAAACGAAATTATCATAGGAAAAAAAAACAAGGGAAATTATTACAGAAAATAATAAGATACAGTTACTTTAAATATTTTTTTATAATGTGTGCCTCTTTTTTCTTCTTATGTGGAACGAATTTTCATTTATTTTTCTTTCTAAAGCAGCTGGAAAACGAAAGCGTTAGAGCTGTCTTGTATAAAAGTCTTTTAAGACAAGCGCTGCACCGACGTTACTCACTTAGCACTACCCAGGAGGTTGGTGTAGCTTGGAAGATAAGCTACGGATACGGGTAACAAAACCCCTGCAACGCTTTACGATACCTGTCAGACTGGGACTTACGGTTTTAAAGTGGATTCCGAAGCATTACAAGCATCCCATGGCACCGCCGGGACTCGAACCCGAAACCTGTGGTACCGAGCGCTAACCATTTCGGCCATTCCGCCCTTTGATTGTATCATTAAAACAATAATAATAACAATACTTTGATTAGACGAATTTTGAAATAATTATATCAAATGCTAAGAATGCGTATAAACGTATATGATAAAGCTCTTTTACTGCTCCAGTGCAGGGAGAGCTGTGTTTTCAAACTCGCTGGCAGCGTGGATTGCAGTCACTGTTTTCAGAAATGGAAAGATAGCAATGGTGACATCAAGTGCAAATGGTCTCGTTATCAACAGAGGTGTGGGAGTTTTCTAGGTCGTGAAGGTCTCCCCCTCCCCCTAGTTCGTGGCATATATAGAAATTGAATACGGTCACACCACCAACGTAAACAAAAAAAAAACAAAAAAACTTTGGAATAGCAAAGAAATTATTTTAGCATTGAATCTTTGAACAAATTAAAACAATGAATTAAACCGCATAGAAGAAGTGTGTTACATTTTCATGCTTAGCTAAATATTATAAATTTTGAAATTTTTAAATCTATCACAATAAATTATTTTTAGATTCAATGAAATTTAAATATTAAGATCCGAAATATTAGAAAAATAGTATTTAACTTGTAAGTAGTGTTTGATTACAAATGTAGCTTTAAATCATGCAAATTATACATATATATGTATATTTCTGAGCAATTATATTACCAACCCCTGCTATAAATTAAGAAAGTGACTTATATCTGTATTTAAACAAGTGGAATTTTTGAATCTATTCGCATGTATTTCTTAAGCATATTAAAGAATATATGAAGAAAAACATCCGATGCAATTTAATTTATGCAAAAAGTGGGGAGAAATGATACAGAAACGCATGGGTATTCTAACACTTCTTTGGACTCAATCAATGTTTTATTAAAATGCGAAATTTAACTGTTTTTAGTATCATGTATTTATTGCAATTTTTCTATGTTTAGGGTATTACTCAATAAGTTTGTCTTAAAAATATAAAAATATTTTATTCATCAAAACTATTTTTAAAAGAAATAAATGCATACATTTTCAAAATTAAAATAAATTATTAAATACATTTGTTCAAAAAATATATATTTTTTTTTTTTTTTAAGTTATTATATCTCTCTAATATACTTTTTTACAATACAATCTTTGGAATTTCGTTTTATTTCTCTTACAACTACAGATTATAGGTACGTAGTTTTTTAAAAAGAATTCTCTTTTATGCTTATTAATTTTTTCCCTTATTATTATTATTTTATTCATTTAATTATTTGCAATATTGCAAATACTACGGTGAGTTTTATTCATTTTAGTTCTTGTGATTGCTGGCACATATTTTCTAAATACGCTTTATCACATTTGTCTCAGCCAAACAGATAGTGAAAGTCGTTGGCAATGTTTCAATTGGAAAAGGAACAAAAAAGTGTCAAAAGCACTGCATTAAACGGTGAAAAATCACACTGCTAAACTGTTAATATACTTTTTTTTTTTTTTTTTTTCACCATTTAAAGAAATTTTATACCCTAAAAAAAAATGTCAATAAAATAAAAAAAATTACAATATTTAAGGAATTATCACAAACCATAACCACTGTAAATCAAACAAAAAACTCAATTGTAATAATCAATGCAATTGCACATTTATTCATTACTGAGGATTATACATGCACTAATTTAAAAACAAATTCATTTTCAGTGCTTCTTTTTGGAACAACCAAGTTTTACACATTTACTATTAAACAAATCACAATTAAAAAAAAACGCTACATGTAAATAAAACACTCGATCAAGAACCAATCGAACTCCACATGATCAATAAAAAAAGAAAATGAATGAAGAATAAATTCCAATTACTTCTATGTATCCAACTTTCCTCAGTGCACTTCAAAAATTCTTCGAATCAATTATCCAAGGAATCGAACGGGTTCCAAATCCTTCATAAAACTTCACCAGAATACTTTCCAAAACCCAAAATTTGTTATAGATTTTTCTTGCTTCAAACACTTTCCTTCTAAAAATTATCCTTCCTCCAAAACCTAAAGATCATGGACCGCCTGGCTTCATTCCCACAAATTTCGCGTTAATCATGGAGCTTTGGATAATTATTGTGCATTCCTTCCAGACATTCTGCAACGCTATGTTAAGCATGTATGCATGTGTGTGTAGATATAATGTTTCAAGACAATAAGTTGTGGTGTGGGCAGGGCTCATTACTGTAATATCTCGCATGTCTTCTTAATGGCCTCCCTGTGGCCTTGTGGCGGACATCCGGAATTTAACATTATTAAGCAACTACCCAACAAAGCTAGCCAGAGACAGGTAGGTAGGTGGACACAGATGCCTGTCATTTAATATTTGAGCCTTTAAGACCCTAGAATGGAAAATGGCCTTTAAATAAGAAGCCATTATTCTTAATTAACACACGGACAAAGTTTTGGGATTAGTATCCAGAGGGTCTTGCTTTTGGGAAAGTCTCCGCAATACAGAAACAGGATTCTTAATACTTGGACTCCAAGCAAGAGATGGATCTTTAGTCAGGGAAAAAAAAAAAGGTTGTTTTGGTATTAAGTATACAGTAAAAGATAGATTGAGTTTTATTAAATATTTTTCACAATACTTAAAGAATTAAGACAAACCATAACCACTGTAAATCAAACAAAAACCCAACTGATAATCAATACAATTGTACACATTTATTCATTACCAAGGACTATACATGCAATAATTCATAGAAGTTCATTTTTCACTTTTGGGACAATACGTTTTAAATATTTACTATTAAACAAACCACAATTTAAAAAAAAAAAAAAAACACTACATATAAAAAAAACAATCAAGAACCTGAACTCAAAACACTATCAATAAAAAAAGAAAATGAATGAAGAATAAATTCCAACTACTATGTATCCAACTTTCCTAACTGCACTTCTAAAATTCTACGAATGAATTATCCAGCTTATCGAACGGGTCCAAATCCCTCATAAAACTTGACCAGAATACTCTCTAAAACTCAAAATCTGTTATAGATTTTTCTTCATTCAGACACGTTCCTTCTAAAAATTGTTCCTCCAAAACTTCCTAAAGATCATGGACCGCCTGGCTTCATTCCCACAAATTTCGCGTTAATCATGGATCTTTGATAATTATTGTGCATTCCTTCCAGACATTCTGCAACGCTATGTTAAGCATGTATGCATGTGCGTGTAGATATAATGTTTCAAGACAATAAGTTGTGGTGTGGGCAGGTTCATTACTGTAATATCTCGCATGTCTCTTAATGGCCTCCCTGTGGCCTTTTGGCGGACATCCGAAATTTAACATTATTAAGCTACTGCCCCAACAAAGCTAGCCAGCGGATGGACGCAGGTAGGACACAGATGCGTGCCATTTAAGCGAGCCTTTAAGACCCTAGAATGGGAATGGCCTTTTAAATAAGACGCCATTATTCTTAATTAACATAGGAACAAAGTTTGGGGATTAGTATACTAGGGTCTTGCTTTGGGAAAAATTCCACAATACAGAAACAGGATTCATGATAATACTTGGACTACAAGCAAGAGATGGATCTTTAGTTAAAAAAAAGTTGTTCTGGTATTAAGTATATGATGGAAGTAGATTGAGTTTTATTAAATATATCTTTTCGGAATTTTAATTTTTCTTTTCTCTTTATACCGGAGGGCAAATTAATTTACGAAAACCTTCTCATCTTAATTAAAAGTTACACATAATTAATATGGTTTTAATAATACATAATTAACATGGCTTTTGTAATAATTTAATTAATATGGTTTTAATAATACACAAATAATTCATAATTAATACGGCTTTAATAATGCATAATTTGAATAAAATAAAAAATTACAATACTTAAGGAATTAATACAAACAGTAGTCACTGCAAATCAAACAAAAAACTCAACTAATTGATACAATTGTACACATTTATCAATTACTAAGGATTATACATGCAATAATTAAAAGAAATTCAGTTTACCTACTACTGTCTGAAACAATACGTTTTAAACATTGACTATTAAACAGATCCCAATTAAAAAAAAACACTACATGTAAATAAAACACTCGATCAAGACCCAATCGTACTCAAAACATGGTGAATAAAAAAAAAAAGAAAATGAATGAAGAATAAATCCCAACTACTTCTATGTTTTCCTAACTGCCCTTCTAAAATTCTTCGAATCAATTATCCAAGGAATCGAACGGGTCCAAATCCCTCATAAAACTTTACCAGAATCCTTTCAAAACTCAAAATCTGATAGAT